>BQNB010013722.1:0-68397 GCA_026074375.1 Tanacetum coccineum
GGGTTGTATGATTTTACAAAATCAAAGTATGGATTTGTTTTTATGGCCAAATGGTGCCGTGGGATTTAGAGAAGAAAAGAGAGAACAAAATGAAGTTTTTATGTTAAGTATAGAAGAGTATGAACTTTGCTCATGCATGCATGGCTATTTATAGTATAAATATCTTCTTAACTTAACCATGGTTACTTTCTAACTCTAGTTAAGTTAAACTAGTCAAGTTGGAATAAAGGTGTAAGAGTTTTGTCTTTTAAATATCTAGATATTATTCAAAGTGATGACTCTTGGTCCAATCCTTAGGATTTCGGCATATATATGTATATAAGATGTAATATTTGATTATTTTGAGTATTGGGTATAATCGTGGGTATTTGTTTAGGCGTAGTTAGGTTTTAGAACTTCCGGGTATGCCTAAACGTATTTTATTATGAAACGTAAGCATTTTACGTAGCCGATAAAAATAAGATGAACAAAGTTATTAATTATCCTCATAATAATCATATAACACTTGCTTGATGCAAACATTTAATCGTTTAATGCCCGTTTACATTGTATGATCATTTTCAGTTTACGCGATTTAACTTAACGTTTACGGTTTAAGAGCAAACGCGTAAAACCCTAACAATAAATTATGAATTTCATAATGTCATACAATGACCTAAAATACGAGGTGTTATACTTTCAAGGTAGGTGAGTATGTCTACCGGAAGAACGAAGCTAGCCGGGTGGAAAGTTTAGGAAAGTTGGGTCCAAAGTGGGAAGGACCATACTTGATAGTGGAGGCGCATCAAAATGGCTCATACAAGCTGCGTACAATAGACGACAGAGAGGTACCCCGCATCTGGCACGCGATTAATTTAAGAAGATGTTACCTGTAGGGATCATTGTGTTTAGAATTCCAACTCATGTAATCCATTTATGAATGTTAATGAACAATCAGGCTGCTCCCCGCTTTAGGGGAAAGGCAATTTTCCAGCTATATAACATGAAATGCAAACGTAGATAAATTATTATGTGACTCGGATTCCAGCCGGTTCAACAACACCTACCGGCTAGGACGTAGTCAATATCTACAAACGTAGATAAATTATAATGTGACTCGGATGCCAGCCGGTTCAACAACACCAACCGGCTAGGGCGTAGTCAATATCTACAAAGGCAGATAAATTATTATGTGACTCGGATGCCAGCCGGTTCAACAACACCTACCGGCTGAGACGTAGTCAATATCTACAAAGGTAGATAAATTATTATGTAACTCGGATGCCAGTCGGTTCATCACCACCTTCCGGCTGGGACGTGGTTAATATCTACCGTTAGACAAAAAATTATGTGGCTCGTGTTAGTGCAAATATTACAATATTTAATCAACACATTCTCTTTTGTTTTGATAATAACAAACATGTAACTTGTAATACATAACGTAAAATGTACAAGTTACTCGTCATGATATTTTGTCTCAACATACATCAACAACTCTCGACGTCTCGAATCCTCGTATGTTACAACACAGGTTCGTACATGTTTGTTATGTTGCAATATGATCAAACCTCATTTCACATTTGCATCTACAAGTATTTTATTTAAACAAGTAAAGTTTATTTTGACAAGAACTCAACTAGACATTTTTCTTTACAAAAGTTTACTTACACTTTAAATATACAAGTTATTTTTTTTACTTTTGGAAAATAGAATAGAAAATAATTTTTTTACATCATTCATTACATCATCTAAATCTGAAAAAATCTCTCCAAGATTACATAAGATCTTTCAAGATTTTGCAAATCAAAACTGTCGATAAAGACGAGTCAAGAACATGCCATATGGAAGATTTGCGGTTGGATTGGCTCTAGCACATTCGATTCTTTTGACAAAGAAGTAAGCAAGATTGTATTGTTCCTCGGCAACAACACAATACAACATGTGAGCAAGACAAGCGGGGAGATGGTCCCGATGTCCCCCGAGTCCGAACACATTCTCTCGAATGAGTTCTTCCCATTGCTTCATGTCGGGGCTTAGTTCTTTAGTGAGGATTTGATTTGGAGTAAGAGTGACGGTTTGACTCTTAATGGTACGGTCTACCATGACACGTTCCAATTCAAGAAGTCGACGAATATCGTCGGGAGTAGGAAGGTCGGTGGAGTATGGTCCCTCGGTTTCTTGAGAATACTCAAGAGATGCAAGGTCCCACTCGTTGGTGAAAACGGCTTGACCGTTGTAAGGAATTTTGAGGATTTGACCGAATTGAGCAAGAGTGAGAGTTATGAATTCATGTTGAATCATAAAAGAGATGACAAGATAGCCATATTCATCGGTTTGAATCGTGACTTGACTATAGAAGTCTAGAATAAATCTCGGAACAATCGGTTCGATGATTTTAAAGAGACAATCAAAGCGAATGTTTGTGAAGAGACGCTCGATGTTGTTGGATTTGTAATAGGCTTGATCAACAACACGACCTTCGTGAATGTTGCGATTTTCAATGGATTTGTAGAATTTGGCAATGGTAGGAGAGATGCCGGGGATTTTGGATACTTTTGGGATGTAGGATTTAGTAAGGGATATATCGGTGGTAGTGGCTCTTGGCATTTTGTCACCTAAACAATTTATCAACAACATAAAATGTTATACTACAATATAATAAGGAAAATGGAATTAAGTTTTAGAAAAATGATAAATGTGGGACAAGGATTACTCCGACACTAAAAATAACTCCTAAGAAGTGATCCATATGTTCTTTAATTTATTTTTGACTTAACCTCGGATGTCAAAAAATATATATTAGTTATATATTTCAACATCAAAACCATGAACCAAACACTCCCTTATTAATATGAAATTTGTTTAAGCTTGTCAAAATATATATTAGTTATATATTTCAACTTATACTTGTCAACATGATATATGTCAAGTATATATCATGTTGACAAGTATAAGTTTATTATTTTTAACTTGATAGAAGTTAAGTGGTGTTTGTTTTTATTCCCAACGACTTGTGAAATTGAAACCTTGCTTTAGCTTGGATTATGATTTGAATAAGAGAAAAGATATTTTTGAGTATCTATAAAAGCAACAATTAAAATGAACAATTAAAAGAAATTAAACACTTAAACTAATTAACGAGAGCAAATAAAACGCGACAAATAAGTAAATATACTAAAATTAACTCCTAAAAATGCAAACTAAATTTCTAAACCTAAATTAGGACAAAAGAAAATTTTAAGAAAAAGAAAAACATTTTTTTGATTATTTTTTGAATTTTATTATGAATTTAAAACTATTTTTAATCTAAATTAATCCTATAAAATAGCAAATTAAGTCCAAAAATTAGAAAAATATTTTTAAACTTAGAAAAGTCTAAAGTAAACTTAAAACTCAGAAAACTATTTTTTAACAAATTTAAAATTAAAAACCTATTTAAACGTTAAAATAAAAGCTTAGAAAATGAAAATTTATAACCTAAAAGTGGTTGAAATGATTTTTTTCTGCATGTAAACCTAAAAGTTATTAATCTAATGCTAAAAACTATTTTTTGTATTTTTCTGAAACTTATTTCTATTTTTTATGATTTTTTGAAAATTAAAACCTTAGAAAAATGATTAAAAATAATCTACTTAATGGAAAAATATCAAAAATTCAGGGAAAATCCAATAAGCTACAAAGATGAAGGGAAAAATATCACTAACCCTTCAGATTATCAAATAAGCTCCTAATAAGCTCTAAGAAGCTACGACTTTTTTTAAGTAAAAGGAAATGAAAAAGGGTTTATTAATTAAATGAATGGAGAAGAGGTTGGATGAGCTATTTTAGCACAAGTGTTAACTCATTGGGTCTGTGAGAGTGAGGTCGTGGGTTCGAGGTTGGCAGACACCCCTTTTTGCAATTTTTTAATTTTTGAAAAACAAAAGCTCAAGCTTATAGATGACACTTTCTTAAGCTTTTTTAATGAAGGAGACCTAAGCTGAAACTCACAAATAAGCTCACAAAAAACTCTTAAAGCTGCTGTTACAGAATGTTCTCTTTTAAGGGCTTAAAAACTCATTTTGACTAAAAAGCTTAGTCACACTTTAAAATAAGCTCAAATCTAAAAACTAAAGCTAATCCTAGAAGCTTATGATATGAGGAAGCTTATTCTAACAAGCTAGCTTAACTGGAAACTCTTAATGCCAATTGAATTTGAGGATTAAAACAGCTAACTCATGAACAAACTCAAAAAGCTTAAAATTAAGAAAAACTTAAATGCTTATTAAGCCAAGTCATAAGCTGAGCTTTTGAGAACTAATTATCCTAACTATAAGCTATAAGTTCAAACAAGAAAATCAATTATTACAACTTAAAATTCTAAAATTAAGAAGCTAAATTCTATTCCTACTGTTTTTGATCTTTTTTGGCTTTTAAATGACTTTTGAAAGCAAATGTACTAAAGAGAATAAGCTAGAAATGAGAAAATAAAACTTAACCTCTCTTAAGATATATCTAAACTAAAAGCTCACTTAACCTTAACCTTTAAATCCTACTTAAGATTGCTATAACTTGAATAAAAAACAACTGCAGTGGTAGACTGCAGTGGAACCTATCTGGTGCAAATGGCAAATTGGCCAAATTACAAATGCAGGATATCTAAAGGGTAAGCCTGCACTTAGGCACTCTGTTTGAGTGTGTCAAAACACAAAACCAATACTAACCAAGCTTATTAAGCTTGGTTCAAATCCTTAGCACTAAACAGATAAGCACAAAATTCCCCTAGTGTAGGAAGACAAATGATAAGCCTTAAAATGATTTTGAACTAAGTCTAATCTTACAAACTATCTTAAATCTTAATAAAACATGAAAACAAAGCTAACAAAAGAGAAATCACCAAATTCCTTTGACTTTCAGTGGTCAAACTAGCTTATGCCAAACACTCCTTTAGAAAGCACAAAATCCAGTTAAGCTTAAGAAATTAAAATCCTATTAATAAAACCTTAATACCAGATAATACTAAGCTTATAGCAAGCTTAACAAACATGATTTAATAACTAATTAAACTGGAATTAAAGATCTACACTATTGTTAACTAATATTTTTGGTTTTTATGAATTTATGACAGATTTTAAGAAAAACTATGATCTATTTTCTAACTACTAAAGCAGATTATCAAATCACTATCAATAAGCATATGAGTGAACAATAAGCACAATTAAGCTGAATAATATTCAGATTAAGCAATTACTAAGCAAATAAGCATAACAAGGCATAGAAAATTAAGGACAAAAGAAAGTAAGGAAACTTACAAAGCACCTTAGCTAAACAAAGGTAAGAATGCTCAATGAGCTAATCAACAGCTCTGGCTTATTTAAAATAAGCCAGTATTAGTCCATGGGATCCCTTCCATTATTGGATCCCCTTCCATAGCTTATTTGTCCAAATAGTAAAGGTATTAGCTGATTTTAGGTTGTAAGTAGATTAATTAGACTAATTAGCTCTATCACTAGCTTAGAGACTAGTGAGAGCTTATTCAGAGCTTAATAGTAACAGTAGCATGAGTATAAAAGTTTATGAGAGCTTATTGCTTAAAACAGCTTATCAAAACTAGAAACAAAGATTTTATTAAACTTTAAGGAAGATTACAATGCTCTTTTAACTGAAATTACAATTTACTAAAAGGAAATTACATTTGAAAGGAAATTCTTATAAGCTAAAAGAGAATTAAGCTAAAAATAAACTAGACTTGGTAAAAAAAATAACTAGAAAAAGGAGATACAATGTGTGTGTGTGAGTGTGCTATTTATAGCACTCTGATGAAGCTTCCAGACCTTGCCTTGTTGCCCACGCCTCCTTTAATCATCACCATTCATTAATCCAATCATTGGAAGTCCTTTATGAGCCGTTAGATCAATCTTTGGGATCACACGGATTGCCAGCGTGGCAATCCGTTGTGAGGCATTTGTGTTTGATCCGTGAGTGACTCAAGAGTAAAACCAATCATTCCATTGTGCTTTCCCATCTTCCACGTGGCTTTGCTTGAAGGTGAGCTAATGAGAGCCTTTGATATGACAACTTTGTCCTTGCCATTTTGTTGTAGAGCCCTTGAATTGTCTATCCTGCCCATCAATTTTGAAAAGCCCCTTTATTTACCCATGGTTAAATGGCGAGAGTGATGATGAACAGTGAACGTGTTCTTGGCGCCTTTTTTTTCGATCTAACTTATCTTACAAAGGTCAGTTCAAGATATAGACTACTAAACCACAACTTACAAGTTATTACAATTGATTTACAATATGTGATATGAATGCAACTAGGATTACTCTTAGCACACAATAAGGTGTAATACTTCTTCAGTTGATGATAGAAGTATTCTTCTCTTGCACTTGAGGAATTGAGCTTGGATCACTTGGAAACAAAGCTTTATGATTAAATGATCAAAGGATTTAGAGAGATGTGTGGGCTGTTTTAGAACAAAAAGAATGAGTGCAAAAGGTGAGAAAAATGTTAGGGAATAGTCCAGTATTTATAGGACAAGCTGGAGGAGCGGGGTCTATGGCCGGTCCCCTTAAATAGGGTGCCGGCCCCCTTATAATTAAGGGGGCCGCCCATGTATTTAAGGGGGCCGCCCATTTTCAGACGCTCCCCTTTTTGTCCTATTCAGGGGAGGTGTTTACTGGACTTTTTTTAGCCGTTTTAGGTTCGAAAATTTGAAATTTAAAATGTTTATTTTGAATAAAACATTTCTTTTAAATGTAGAAAATGTTTTGTGATGTTTTAAAATGTTTACTATATTTTATTAAAAAGTTTAAGGGTGAAATAAATAATTTTCCTTTGATCATAAAATGCATTAAGCATTTATTTATTCATACATTTAAGTGATGTAAATGTTGAAATGAGAATTTACTCCTAATTACTTGTTTACGTTTAATTTTACGTTGAACGTTTTTATATTTTGTGATTATCAAAACGTAAAGATGTGAAAGATATTAATAATGTTTTTAGGCATTATATTTCTATCAACATCAATTATAAATTTAGGAAAAGGAAAGTCAAATCAATCTTTATTTAAATTGATTCTAGTTTTCCTATAAATAGTGGTCTTTTCTTTATATTGGGATATGTCTTGAGTTTTGATAATAAAAAAAGCTTTTGCTTTGATCGAGTTCTATCGATCTAATTGTTCTTTTAATTCGTATGTTGTTCGGCCGTTAACGATCCGCATTAAATAGGTTTCCGAAGCGATTCATAACGTTAAACTTTATCCACCTGGCACGAAACTGTTAGGACTCAATTAAGGCTAGTCAACGAAATTCAATGACTCAAGTCAACGAAAAAGTCAAACAACTGAATTACCAAACTTGCCCGCCCAAACTTTATCCCTTTCATTTTGTATAAATACCACAGTTGTAATCATTTCCAGTTATCTAGGATTTGTAACTTTTCTTTTGTCTTGTAAACTTCATCTATCTAATAACAAATCATTTGATCATTGATTCGTGGTTCATTCTTTAATTCTAAACCTGCTACATTTCTTCATTGAGATCTAGAAGGTCCTATCAAGTGGTATCAGAGCTCGATCTTGGCAACAAGATTAAGTTGTGACTACTTTCCTTTCACTATAAATACATCATTACCATTCATAATCATTTCATTTCTTGATTCGCGCCCAATCACAAATACGAAATTCATTAGTTCTTGATCCATTTCCACTTCTCAAATACGTGTTATAGAGTTTTTTAGAGTGTCCTGATAAGTCTAAGGAAGTTGTTACAAGTTTGTGAGTTTTTGTTAGTTAGTTACAGTTAGTTACCACCATTAAAATTCATCCTATCTTTTAGTAATCAATTCTTGGCAAAATGCCTATTCAAACAAGGTCTTCTTTCAATAATGATGATGAAAGCTTAAGAACCACAATCACAACATTAATGAAGGAAGAAATGGAGAAATTGAGAGAGGAAATAAGAAACACAACTGTAACAGAAAAAATTGGTGGAATGGGACAAAAGCAACAAGCTAAACCACAAAGGGGATTCAATAACATGCAATTCAGTACATTTACCAAAATTGAGTTTCCAAAGTTTGGAGGTGATGACGTCAGAGGGATGGTTGTTCAAGTGTGAGCAATTCTTCAAAGTGGACAACATTGCTGATTATCAGAAGGTAAACCTAATTTCCATTCATTTACATGACATTGCTTTGATGTGGCATAGATAGTTTGTGAGGATCATAGGGAAAATGTAGGTTGGCCAGTGTATAGACAGGAAATTTTACAAAGGTTTGGATTAGCTTATGATGACCAATTAGTTGAAATCAAAAAGATTAAGCATGTGAAAAGTGTACAAGATTACATAGATGAGTATGATAAGCTTTTGTGTAGAGTGGAATTATCTGAGGAACAAATGATTAGTTTCTTTATGGCTCGCCTGTAAAATGATATAGAAGTAGCTGTGAGAATGTTTAATCCAAGATCTTTAGCTGAGTTGTATGGATTAGCCAAATTGTAAGAAGCTAATTTGAATGTTATGAGGAACAAAACCAGAACACCTATACTGCCAACTCCTAGATTTACTCAGTCTAATTCTCCTTATCCAAACAGTCCCAAACCAATGCAATTACCTGCACCCAATGCTACTTGGAGGAATAGATCCTACAACCTCTATTATGCTCCAGTTTATGAGCAGTTGACACAAAAAGAGTATGAAGAAAAAAGGGGTTAACTTATGTTTTACTGTGATAAAAATTGGTTCATAGCATATAAGATAATGTCCTTGTTAAGATGTATTCTTTGGAAGTTTTGGCTAGACAGTAATGAGGAATTCGGGGGAAAGAGTGAGGGAAGATAGAACAGAGGTTTGTGATGACAATGAGTGATGTGATGATATATGTTAGGAAGGTAAAGAAGACACTGAACCTCATTATATAACTGAAGTTTTGATGGTAGAAAATCCTTTCAAACAATTGAGGGCGATTGGTCATATTAGCCAAATATGAAGTCAAGACTAGTTGATTTTGGAACCATATCATAACTTCTTTGATTGTGAAACTTGCAAGGAAGTTTAGGGGGGTGCCAAGTGAAGATAAACATTGTCCTTTACATGTTAACCGTGACTTTTGTTTGTATCTTATTATGGGCTGTCTGGAGACGATTAGGGGGGAAGGGAAGGGGAAGGAGATGAGGATAGAGGGAGGTAGACGAGCGGGATGAGACTCCATATTGGTGAGTAGTAATGTGTGTAGAGTCAAGTGGCAAATGAAAAATGAACAGTTTTGTGCAAATATGATGGTCTTACCTTTAGGGGGTTGTGAGATGGTATTAGGAATTTAGTGGTTGTCAACTTTAGGTGATATCACTTACAATTTCCAAGAGCTTATGATGAGGTTTGTTTATAATGGTAAGATAATCCATTTGAGGGGAACTCAAAAGTCTGCAGTACAATGTTGCAAAGGAAACAAATGAGTAAGAATGTCAGTAAGCAAGCCTAGTTGTCCTCAATGGTGTTATGTGTTTACCCTGAGTCAGTGTTCAATATTATTTCTGCTACAACTTCAGATAATCAACCAATTCCAACTGTGCTACAACCATTATTAGAATAATATGCTGATGTTTTTGCTATCCCAAAGGAACTTCCTCTATTCAAAAGTCATGATCACAAAATTCCACTCAAAGAAGGCACCCAACCAATCAATATTAAACCATATAAACACTCACCCATTTAAAAATATGCAATTGAAAGTATGGTATAAGAACTGCTAGATTTTGGAGTTATCAGGCATAGTCAAAGCTCTTTCTCTTTTCCTATTATCATGGTTAAAAAGAAAGATGGAAGATGGAGGATGTGTATTGACTATAGACAACTGAATAAGCACACAATAAAAGACAAGTTTCCCATTCCCATAGAAGAATTGATAGATGAATTGTTTGGATCTACAGTTTTATTAAAATTAGACATAAGATCTGGTTACCATCAAATTAGAATGTTTCCTGATGACGTTGCCAAGGTCAGCTTTTCAAAAACGCACCAAAACTCACCTAGGCATTAGGGAATTTCTAGTAGTGCCCTTTGGATTGTTAAAAGCACTATCTACATTGGTATAGGCTCTCATGAATCAATTTTTTCAGAAGCTTCTTGAGGAACGTTTACATTGGATGTTTTTGGTGATATCCAAGTGTACAGTCCCAATATGGGAAAAGCACAAGGGGAAAAATGGACCAGAATGGTGTTCAAACAAATCAGACGTAACAAGCTGATGGCTTAAGCATAGTAAATGTGAGGTTTGGGACTAGTCAGGGTGGAATAGCATTTAGTCCATATTATATTTGATTAAAGGAGTAGCTACAGACCCCTTCTAAGGCGCATCGAAATGCAACAATGGCAAGACCCACGTACGATAAAAGCAATTGACGGGTTTTCCTTAGGTCTAACTAGGTACTACATAAGGTTCATTAAAAGCTATGCAATCATAAGCACCCCTCTCACAAAATTATTAAAAATAATGCTTTTGTTTGGAACAATGAAGTTGAAGAAAAAAGCTATTTTTGAAAAATACTATATTTTAATGAGGAGTTTGTGGTGGAAACTAATACTTTAAGGGATGGAATTGGAGCAATATTGCAACAACAAGGCCATCCAATTGCTTACCTTAGTAAAACTCTTTCTCCCAAACAACAGGTATTGTCAACTTATGAGAAGGAATTCTTAGCAATCCTACAAGCTTTGGAAAAATAGGGAGGGTACCGGTTAGACATACATTTCAAAATAAAAATAGACTATTTCAGTCTCAAGTATTTGTTAGACCAGATAATTTCTACTCCTAACAAAATGAATTGGCTACTAACATATGGATTGGATTATGAGATCCAATATAAAAAAAGGAACCGAAAATGTAGTTGCTGATGAGATGTCTATAAGGCATGGAGGTCTACAACTGCTCTAATCAAGAAATTAGAGGTTTGATGTTGAACAACATAGTACCAAAACACTATATTGGAATGATGGTCTTTGCCTGAGAAGAAAAGGAAAACTGTATATGGGCATTTATGGTTCCAATTGAATAGGGATCTTTTGTTTGGTTTAGGATAAATCCTAAACAACTAGATTAGAAACACCTTGTGGTGTAATATAAAGGGAATATGAGGAAGTAACCTTTATATATTCAGAAGGAAACAATCAATACAATGAACACAGAAATTTAACTTATATTGAACAAATACAA
Source organism: Tanacetum coccineum (assembly GCA_026074375.1). NCBI lineage: Eukaryota > Viridiplantae > Streptophyta > Magnoliopsida > Asterales > Asteraceae > Tanacetum > Tanacetum coccineum. The sequence goes on from BQNB010013722.1 coordinate 11,179, forward strand.
AACAACTATATGTTTTGCCTAACAACTAATCTATGAATATTGATCTGCTTCTATTGTCTATCAATCATCTATCCTAACTATGCCGTAAGGGTTCCTTTTATACACCAAGAAAAAACCCTAATAGGCTTACAAAACGCGTTAACAGATCATGCATATCTATTCCTAATATAACTCATGCATATCCTATAAGCAGTACTAACTATATAACTAACATTACTAACTATATACTGACAGTACTAACTTTGTACTAGCAGTACTAACTATAACTAACAGTACCGAGTTCTTCAACTAACGGTACTAAGTTCTTTAGCAGCATATCTTGTAGAAGCTCTTTAATTCCCAACATAAAATATTCTGGAAGATATCGAACGTGGTCCCTAATCCAAGAAACCACCAATACGCCCTATCGAAGACTTTTGATACGCCGTATTGACCTTTTTCTAGGCCTTATAAATAGAAAACTCAAAAACGAGTTTTAAGGGTGCTAAATCATATTTTTGATACCTAAACCATAAAAGTTGATTTTTAGAAGAGAAGAAGAGCAGAAGAGGTCTTGCAACGTAATTAATTCCATAGGGAACAACTTGTAATCTCATATACTCTTGTAATCGTTCAGTTTTTGGTATCATTCGTTAACTCGGTTAGTTTACCTTGGCTAAATTATTACTCTTGTATTGATTATGATGCTTGAAGGCTAATCCCTTCGGGTATTAGCCATTATTATGAAGATCTAAATGCTTGGTTTTGTTTATCTCGATTGCTTAATTTATAGTTGATTGCTTGTTTATGTTTATCAGTTTATACTTGTTTATGTGCTTTTGTATGCGACCTATCATTCAACTGGATCTAGTGATACGGACCAAGTAATCTAGATGCCGAGATGGCTCTCTATATAGTGATTTATACATCTAGACCAATAGGATCACAAATAACGACCTATCTTTGCCCTTAGATTGTGAGCTTAGTTAGACTGGCAGGTGACCCCGGGGATCAACGAGTATGTTCTTAATTAATTGGTAAAGACTTGGTTAGTGGACTACTAATGTATGAATTGCCATTAAGTAGTAACTGGGTAAAGTCTCTATGAGCTAGGGTTGACAAGATCACCATTGCTTTAATCCCTAAGATAGATTATAATCAGCAAACAAGGATGCTTTATGTTGCGTTTAATTGTGATAGAATTCTACGTGTCTATATTTTAAGGAAGAAGTACCGCGTTAATTTTAAGAATGATATATGATCGTTACAATTTAATACGTAATAATATCAAAGTATAAAGAGAATTACTAAAAATCCTTGAGGACAAAGATTAGTAGCAATATCTACACAAAAAATATCACACGTAAGAAACCGGTAAGTGATTACCGGGTCGTTTTCCCAAAGACTTATGAAATTGAGACCTCGTTTGTTATTTGGACAATGACTTGAATTGGTTCGAAGAAGAGTTATTTTCTAAAATCCTAATAGTGAGCAAATTAAGGGACAATTAAACCTAAATTTAATAATAAGAAATTAAACTTTAACTAAAAATGCAATTCGGGAATTCTAAACGGGAACTAAAAACCCTAATTTAACTAAATTAAGTCCTACAATGATCTTTTTGGTTTTTATAATATTTAATGGACTAAAAAGCTAGGGCAAAGAAAACTAGACCGAAAACGAAAGAGTTTTAAGCTAAAAATTACTAAAAATATGAATGTGATTCAATCTCGTTCTTTAAAAAAACAAGATTTTTTAAAGAACTAAAATGAATATAAAAGATTAATATTGTAATCTTAAACCGAAAAAGACCCCAGGGCACGTTGGTTGAGTGTGTGTGTTGTGAGGTTTATAAAAGGTTGAATGATGTTGAGGTCATGGGTTCGAGCCTTGCTCACCCATGACTTCCTTCGTTCCTTTTTTTTTGCAAAAACTTTGAAAAGCAAGGTTGTAAAACAGCAGAAAACTAAGAACTTTTGTGAAAGCAACTATTTTAAAAATCACTTTTAAGTTGGAAAACAACTTATTCAAACAATCAGGAACACTTAACCTTTTTTTAAAACTTTTACTTAAAACTTGAATAAATTAATAAACTAAAATAAGCTCAAACCAAATCTAATAGGCTATGACTAACCTAACATTACCCTAATAAGCTACTTGAACTAAACTTAAGCTAAAATGACAAGCCATAAGCTGAAAAAGAGAATTAAGCACTTATGCTAAAATTAGTTAACAAACAGACAAACACTAAGTCTTGACGAAAGAGATCACCTGGTTCGATCTATTTTCTGACCAAGAAGAATATTCGGAGGAAGAAAGTTGCGTAAACATGGGGGAACAATGGAACATTACATGAACAAATCTCGCAGCTGACTATGGGATGGGAATTTCTAGGCCTTAAAATTAGATGACAAAGTTAGGTTTGACTAAAAGCCAATTTCTAAGGAACTTTCGTGGCAGACCTTCAGTGGTTCGGATCATGAAGATGCGAACGAACACATTGAAAAAGTTCTTGAGATTGTCGATTTATTCATATCCCTAATATAACTCAAGTCCAGTGATGCGTCAGTGCCTTCTACTATGTCCCTAATGGTAGCCGTGATCGTGGGCTAGAAACAAAACATTTGGTTCAATCACAACTTGGTAATATCTTAAGACAAAAGTTTCTAAGCAAATATTGCCCACCTGCTCGTACTACAAAGAAAATGGAGGAGATCAACAACTTTCAGCAAGAACCGGATAAGACCCTTTACCAAGTAATGGAGAGCGATTTAAAAAACTCTTGATGAAGTGTCCTCAACACTATTTAACAGAGATGCACGAGGTAATCTTGTTTTACAATGGATTGGATGTTCCAACTAGACAGTTTCTTGATTTCAATGGTGTATACCAATCTAAGACAACTGCCGTATGCTAAGTAGCCATCCAAGAAATGTTGAATACTCTCAAAAATGGCACAATGGAACATCTAGGTCAAGAAGTACTGAAACTTCTGACGGATTGGCAGCCATACAAGCACAACTCAATAATCTTGGAAGAGAAATCAAGAAAGTCAATGAAAATGTATATGCTGCTCAAGTAAAGTGTGAACAATGTAAAGGACCCCACTACACCAAAGATTGCCCACTCAAAGAAGAAGGTAAAACCCTCGAAGAAGCTTACTACACTCAATTTGGTGGACCTTTTCAAGGAGGGGGTTTTGAGCATTACAGGGCCCTGGGTATTCTACCAAGGAACATGCAACTCTTTATATCAAGTACGAAGGCTCAAACTATGGAAGAAACCTGGGCCAAAATTTTTGAGTGAATCACTCGAAAAGACAGAAGAAAAACTCCAAACATTGATTAAAAAAATCGAGCTTCGCCGGATTGCCGCTCGTACAAAACAAGGAGTTTCGATTAAAAACTTTTGGAGATGCAAATCGGGCAAAATTAAGCAAGGTACTTCAGGGAAAGAAGATTGGAAGCCTATTAGCTCTACTGAAGACCAACCGAAGATCATGTCAAGTTCAATCTCGACTACTGCTAAACTGATTTCATACCCATACGACGTTGTGATCACCTTAATACGCTTATCCATCTACAGAACATAAGACTTATGGTCAAGTCAAGACAAATGCAATTTGTTTTCTTAAGTCGTTTTGAATAATTACTACTGGTAAAGAAAAGAGGGATATATGAGCGTAATTTCTTAAAAGCTTACTCATATGGAGCTTCACATATTGATAATTCCATACCCCGAAAGGAGAAAGTACCCAGGAAGTTTCACTTTACCTTGATATATTAATAATGTTTGCTTTGATAATGCCCTTGCTGACTTAGGAGCTAGCGTAAGTGTCATGCCTCTCTCGACCTACCTTAACTTAGGTTTAGGCGAATTAGCTCACACTAAGTTGACAATTGAATTAGTAGACAGGACTGTGAAATACCCAAAAGGTATTGCTAAAAATGAGTTGTTAGGTATTGGTAAATTTGTTTTCCCATAGACTTTATAATTCTTGATATGCCTGAGGATGTTAAAGTTCCCTTGATCCTCGGAAGACCATTTTTGTCTACCGCCCACGCTAAGATTGATGTATTCAAAAGGAAGATTACTTTGAGGGTTGGGGATGAGAAAATCATTTTTAAAAGTATGAAACCTGCTAGTAGTTTGATTAAGAGGGTCTACATGTTAACCTTAAAAGAAAGAATGAAACTTGATTTAGAAGCTAGGCTGATGGGAGAGACTTTGGTGTTAAATAGATTCTTTAGACACCTATATAGAGCATGACATCGAATTGTATGATCTTAATAAAACCATTAGAGCTTAGAAGATATCAAGTTGATGATTTAATTCCTACCATTGAGGAAGGTGAGGTAATTGATGAGCCCATGATTGACATAATCAAGACTAGGAATAATGAAAATTTTGACGAGTACCCTAGTTTTTGTGACTTTGACCGGAAGATCCATATTGATTGTGCCTACAACTTAAGATTTTCATGGATCTTTCGTTACTTAAAGAAGACCATTCACATGGGACTCTGGTATCCGAAGGATTCTGGTTTTGAACTAACCACTTTTTTAGACGCAGACCACGCAGGTTGTCTTGATAAAGCATACGCACCAGCTAGAGGAATCCAATTCCTAGGTGACAAGCTAGTCGGTTGGATGTCAAAGAAATAGGACTGCACTGTGATGTCAACTGCAGAAGCAAAGTACGTGGCTTTATCCGTAAGTTGCGCTTAAGTTATTCGGATGAGAACACAACTTAAGGATTATGGCTTTGACTACAACAAAATACCATTATATTGCGACTCTCAATCAACCATAGCCATCTCGTGTAATCCTGTGCAACATTTACTTACCAAGCATATCAATGTCCGTTACCATTTCATAAAGGAACAGGTTGAAAATCATATAATTGAATTATACTTTGTCAGAAACTAAATACCGATTAGCGATGTTTACATAAAGCTCTTTCTGAAAGACTGATTGAGTACCTTGTTGGACGACTCAGTATGAGATGTTTGAATCCAGTAGAACTGGAGGTTCTGACAAATGAGACTGCTTGATATATCATCAAACATCGACCTGTAAACATTTTTTGAGAAAAACAAAATATAAAAACCAAGAAAAAGAAAATATAAAAATAGAAAATTTCAAAAACAAAACACGTAATAAAAAAAATTCAAATATACCAAAAAGAATCTTCTCGGCATGTCTCTTTTTTAAAACATGTCATTTTAAATTTCCTTAATGGCTTATGTACACATCAGTACATAACCCGGACTTTAAAGAAAGCAAAGTTTATCTTTAAAGATAACTTATCCTAACAACAAGAAAAGCATTTTTCTTGGTCTTGAGCTACTTATACAAAACATTCAAAGTTTTAAGCTTAAGTAAAAGACTTGTAATCGCTCCCAGATTACAACTCGGCCCCCAATGACAAATGAGAGTGTACGCTTTAGTGCGCTTATCCTAAGCGTTAGAAGAGAAGTTTTCTAACAATTGGTTTTTCAAAATGATTAAACATATTTTTTCAAGAATGACAATTTCATGACAACATTTCACAAAAAGTGATTTAACAATTGGTATCTTTCAAAATTGTGTGTTCAACACTCGCTTTCTCACAGAAATTTCAAAGACGGTCATTTTTACAAGTGAATCAATTTTTGAGGGGGAGCTTTTTAAAAATCAAAGTTTTAATGCTTTTGGATACATCTATTCACTAAAATTCTTTATGTATTCAAAACATTTAACTATCTTTCATGTGGTGTCATTGCACAAATTTTGTAAAGAGATTTTCATCAAGACAAATTTCAATTGTGGGATCTTTTAAAATTACGTGTTAGACATTCAAAAAAGTTTCTTAATAACATAAGTGGTACTTCAATGACAAACAGTTTTTGAAGAGTGTGGATATATCAAAAAACGCGCCAGCAATCGAAGCTACATCTGGTATAGAGAAATCAAAAACTACGCCAGTGGCCTAGTGACCATTTCATTTTAGATAGACACACACTCGGATATAACTTGCTTTCTAAAAAATGTGGAATAAGATAATTCAGTGTCTGAGCACAAATTTTCAAGTATTCTTCAAGCTTATTCACAATCTTGCATGAATTTGTGTGCTCAACCACTATCTCAACTCAATTTTATAACTCTTTTACAAATTGGTATCATTTTTAGTGGTGTCAAACATATGTAAAATTGAGGAGGAGCTTCAATAAATAATTTCAATAATTCATGCACAATTTTGGTATCATTTTCTCTCAAGGGACTTTTCATGACAAATTGTAAGCACTTGGTATTTCAAAAACAAAGTGTCTTAGTATTTAAAATAAGGGGAGAAATGGATATAAATATGATCAAGAAAACAATAATACAGTGATCTAAAAAGAATCAAAGTGCTTTTTCACTTCTACACACATGTGCGAAAAAATTTTTATAATATCTAATTGCACATGTGAAGGGGGGTATTTCAAAATGAAGATACTCTCAAAGTGTCAAACATTTCTGTAATTCTATAAAAAAACACTTTGATTGATTTTCAATGGTTTTATGGTTTGATAAAAATACCCAACAACTAATTAATTCATCGATGATTTTGGAAGTTCATAGATGGTTAAGGTTTGTATGGTCTTATGATCCATCCAGAACGGAGGAAATCTACCCAAGGACAATCTATAGTTAGTAAAAGAAGTCCTTAGGTTGATTTGGTTATGAATGAGTAACGGGAAATAATGTTAACGAAAGACATGAGTTATCACCGGAACAATCACAACATGGTGATATTAATATGAGGGTTGAAGATGAAACAGAAATGTAAGGATAATGGTTGTAATTGAAAGAAGCCCTTCACTAAATTCTTTTGCAGGAACACGGGTCAATACATATGTTATCGGTCTTCATAAAGATGAATTCTGATATTGAAAAAGATATCATATACCCAGTGATGCACTGCACAAACCTTCCCAGCCATTCAATTTTTTCTCAAAAGAATCTTATCTCATTTGTCATGGAGATTAACACGACTTCTATTGACTTCTCACTTCGAGAACGTTGATATAGAATAGGTGGAAATCTACTCCTGCCTTCGAGTACTAAAACCAAAATGCACTAATCGAGTGTAGAGCCTACGCATTATCCTTGTGATCTTACCATAACATTCAAAGTGATACTCTTTAGCATTTCACAATGATGAATGGAAATCCTTCCAGAGTCAACACTAAACAGCTCTGTGGTAGGTGACTTACAAGATTCCATATGAATCAAACATGTACAGACTGGAAATCCAATGTGATCCATGTATTAAGATTTAATGGGAAACACCTAAACTTGTTGATTGCTTAGTTTACAAGTGATCATCAATAATTCACTTATATTCGTTCGTTATCCTAACATGCAAGGGAATCCGGTTATAGGAATGGCTGTGGAATATCAAAAAGCTTTGTTAGCGTCTCTCGACGTATTAGCTCTAGATAAACTACAATTTCAAGCTGGAAACCTGTCAAGGAGATTCATTTCATGAATCGAATCCTAATGACGCAGGTACAATATTAATATTATAAAATGGTCCTCACAGAACCGAAGGTTAAAATTACCGAACTTTAACGAATGAACAAGGCATCCATCCATATCTGCTGTTTATCACTAACATTTTATATGCAGGTTAAAACGAAGGAGTAACGACCTCATCCAGCATTGTCATACTCATCACCACATGCTCATTCATCGAACGACAAATATAAACATGTGATGAAAGCTCAAGTACATGTTGTAAAAGTATTCAGCAACACTGTTACTCAACATTCTCCTAAAGGACACCAAGATTATCAAAGACAAAGAATTTAAGGAAGATTTGTTAAGCTTTCAGACAGTATGAGCATGTCGGTATAAAGCACAAGATGATTCAAGGATATTCAAGACGAATTTATCCGGTTCCTCAAATAACAATTATATACCAGCAACCTCTATCAAGTTTATCCACAGCAAGGAAAGAATTTAGGAACTTTATATTTAATGTAATAGGCTAGTCGGGATCACGGGCTTGAGGTTTAATCTAACCTTGTATACGTTTAGGGCCAAAAGCCCAACCAAAGCCAAGCCCAGCCTATTACGTAAAACGTTTACGTTTCGCGATAAATTACATTTAGGTATATCCGAAACCACCAAAATTTATATACGCTTCAACAAACACCCATTTTTATAAAACTTTACCCACCTTTACCACTTGGGCCGAATTTTACATAAAAGAAATAAACCAAACCATACAATTCTCAAGTATACACTTTACACATTCTAAATAAAACTACACTTACATTTAACTTATATTTTCACAATGCAAGTATACTTCCATTTCTTCTCTTTTTATTACAAGATATATTACTAGATATTTAGCTAGCACACTCCACATTTTCATGGGATCATCTCCACATTAGGAGACAAAGACCAAAGACTTCCCTAAAACCCTCTAAGTGTCATTTGACTAGTCTCCTCACTATATAATGCCTAAAACTAACAATGAACACATACATGTAGTATTTCTCTAAGTGAAACAACACAAACTCTCTCATATACTCCCTCCTAGCTCACGTCCAAACCAAAACCATACACAAATCCATACAAAATTTTACTTACAACAATTACACACATTCCTACAACATATCTAAGATGTCCTTAGGTGTTTAGAAGGATTGGTTAAGCCATTACAAGTGTTAAAGCAAGAAAAAGGAAAGTTAAGGCTTTCTTAAGAAAACAAGGGTTTTCATCATTTGTTTTCAAGTTAGGATTTAAATCACAAGGGTGTGATTTGTTTACCATTCATCACTCATTCACATAAGGTTATCTAAAGCCCTCATCTTTTCATAATTATGATTTTTATGTGTATATTAGTTTTATATAGCAAAATCACCATTAGGACACTTTTAATCATGGAAAATGAGCTTATACTTGTGATCATGGTTTTATGGACTTTTACACATGTTATATAGTTGTAAATATCATGTTATAATGGGATTATAAGTATTGTACCAAGTTGATTTAAGTATAAAAAGTATAAGTATAAACTAGTAAATAAAAGTTCACTTAAGAAAGTTGTGATTTAAAAGCATTGTTAAGGACTTATTATATTGGACACTTGGACAAACTATGGACTAATGGACATACTAATATGTAAGACATATGGTATAATGGCTTGTGGAAGACTAGTGATTATTTATTAAGTTGAAAAGTAAATAAAAACAAAGTTATATAAATAAACACATATTCATTAATAAGGGACTGTTTTGGTTCGATTTCCAAACAGTGGGTTTGATATTTTTATAAAATAGTACGTCTCATGACGATTCCAAAAAGGTAAGAAACTCGAAAAACCGATTTATAACGAAAAAGATACGACAAATATACGTTTTACGTTAATACCGGGTTTATAAAATAAATTTTATAAAAAGTTACTGTTCATCAGGGACATTTATTTTGGAAAACATCATTTATATGATAAAACTTTTAATTACGAGAACGTGCTCGAAAGAATCGCTAAAAACGGAGCTATAACGAATAAGATACGCCATTTACGGGTTTTACGATAACTAAATCTATAAAAATAAGTTTATAACTGGTATGAACAGTAAAAATCACTGTTCATCAGAGGACATGAAATACAAAAATGTCATATTTTGATACGTCGTCTTAATACGAAAGCGTGGACATAAGAAACGTAAGAAACGGGCTTAAAACGAGAAAGTTACACACTACTTTATAACTTGTGCACTATTTCCTGAGATGAATAGTGTTGGTTCGTTTTTTTTATAAATTTTTGCGAAACATTTTGGAATCACTTAAATAATATTTATACTTGTTTTAAACTTTATAAATGTTATTTTACAAAGGCGATTAAACTAGTTACGCGATTATACGAGTTCAAATACATGATTATTATTTATCAAATGCGATTTAAACATTATTTCACAAACACAATTAGATGGTGATGTAGCTATATAGAATTATATATGTTATTAGTACTTAGTACTTATACGACCGATATCTACTTAGGTTGCTTTCGGATATTTCCGTGACGCGTTTTCATTCATTCACTCGACTTATTCTTCACTTCACTTCTAAGGTGAGTTCATAGCCCCACCTTTTCTCTTTTAATGGTTTTCATAAACTGTTTTCGGGGTGAGAATACATGCTCGTTTTATTATTGATTTCTACTACATAAGCGTTATGTGACTATTTTTACCAAAGCTTGATTTGTTTACTACATGATTTGAGATCGTTGAATACCTATATTTGAAACCATGAATTTTGAACAACATGATTGTTTTACCTTGGACACAAGTGTTTTCTAAAATTGTATGCTATCCAGATTACTGCCTGAATATTATTGCCTAAGTAGTCACTATATTGCCACTATCTAAGTCCCTACTATCATGAACCGTTAAATTACCTCGTAGGGGTAAGCGCTAGTGTTGTGGATAGATCTATCGGGACTAACAATCCCCACCTGGAATTTCTGGTTACAAGTTGATCATGGTGCATTTAACATTGAGAAAGAACGTATAGGTATGTTTTGGCAAGCACCCTATATTGTTTTAGGGCACAAACAGTTAAAGGCTTCGGTTTCAATAATGCTCTAACGTCTAAATTAGATTTCTTAACTGAACCTACTGAAAGTCCTCAACATATTGATGAATTTGATTTGAATGATGAAACATCATTGTCCGAATGTGATGAAGAAGAACAAAACATTTTAAACTTTAATGATCTATTTCCTTTTAACGTAATTTATCCCGATGAATTAAAAACGGATACGAACAATGATAATGATAATGTCGATATTGAACACTCTTCGTGGGATTTATTTGTCAAACCATTACCTGATGTAATAAATACCGATGTTGGTGCCTATGCACATGGGTCAAATAAGCTTTTGGAAACAAGTCATGATACATCTAATAAATTTTTCAAAACTGAAACTTTTATCAAGGGATATTGAGGCAAGTCTAACTTAAAGACTTTTTTTAAACAAAAGTGCTTGCCGGGAGACAACCCGGAATGTATTTTCAATTTTTATCGAGTCTGTCTTCCCAGATTTTCTATACGGCGTATCCAAACCCCATGGATACGGCGTATCCATTCTGGACGTTATCCAGTCTTTATTTTCAGCACAGTCTAAACGACGTATTCATTTAATAAATACAGCGTATACAGGTATCAATACGGCATATCCTGGGAATGGATACGGCGTATTGACTTCCTGTACAGTTTTAGGTATTTATTTTGAGTCTAAACAAACGAATACACAGAGATAAAATTACATTTGTTTTCTGAGAATTTACACAGGACCTCGTGAAAGGAAATCGACGATGTTGGTGGAGAATTTACGAATTTGAAAATCTTGAAGTGTTGGAGTCTTGAAACCTCTAGACGGTTGTTCAACACGAATTATTGCTCATAAACACAACATGGAGAATCTACCAAGCAAAAATCAGGGGAGTTTCTCATTCTAATTCTTTTTAAATTCTCGTATTTAATGTTTTATATATACAACGAGGACGTTGTATAATTCAAGTGGGGGATGGAATTAGAATGTTTGCTTGTCCTAATTTTCACAATAAAAGGTTAGATTATGCTCAAATTTAAATTTTTTTCAAGCATATTTTTGTGAAATTACATGTTGCATAACCCGCACACAATAATCCTTGTTAGATATTGTGAGGATTTAACCTTTCCATTTCCAAATGTTTACCCAAATTCCACAAAATATGAGTGTGCCGGTGATGTTGTAAACTTTAGAACTTGGCTTGGTATATCTATTCGAGACCACAATAATGAGTATTATGGATTTAATTGGAGTAACTTGTTTAAATTGATAAATCTTAGGATTACACCCAAATCGCCTTTACATGTTGCTTATTAACTAACTACATTGGTTAGTTAACCTCCCGTTAAACCCTTGTACTCTCATCTTTAGAGTGATGATCCACTAGAACAACCCGTAGAGCCACACCAACCATTTGTTTCGTTACACCCTTACACCTTAACCTACTTTACACCCTTACACCTTAACCTACCATGTTAGATTAAAGTTTAATTTACAGTTGTTAGTTGGTTAAAGTGTAAAGTTTGTATTTCCAAAGTCTTGTGTCATTTTCTATCTTTGGTGCGGTTGGAAATTTGCACATTGCAAATGGGAATGTATATTAGTAGTCAAAGCTCATGTGATTTTACTACCATTACAATTATTGGTGAAACCGAAGAACGAAGAAATTACCGAAGGAATTATCCAGAATTATTATGATCGTGAAGATGGTGGAACTACACCGAGATTTGAAGTATAGTTAAAAAAGAGAAAAAAGAAAAAAAAAGAGAGAGAAAGAAAGTTTGAAGATAATCGTTTCGCAAAAAGCATTACCGAAGGAATTATACGAAGGATCGATTATTCGTTGATACGTCTAAAAATCAACGATGTAGAGTATTGTACAAAGTGGAAGATATCGCCACTTGCCTTGTAAAGTATGTAAAGTTTTGGGATGATTGGGAAGTTGATCGTTATGGGAACGCCAACTTAGGTTGTTGTTTTTGATCTATGATCGAGACGTTGTAAATAGTTGTGTCTTTATCATTTAACGGTCGGGAAATAAGTGTCTAGCAACTTGTATCTTAAGTCTTAATCTATTTGTTTCTTGATTTTTATTTAACAACAATTTACTTCCCTCTCACCTAATGATTAGCCGCTGGTTTTACGCGAATGAGGATGTGATCGAGCGTGCATGTCTATTCCGTCGTTACGGCCATGTATGCATGTCTCAGCTGCCTTGTTGGTTTATTACTATTGGTGAAAGTTAGAAGGTTCCTACCCTATATCATTCTTCATCCTAACCGTTGGTTAAATTCGAATGGGGATGTGATTGAACACACATGTCTATCCCGGCGTTCTGGGTGTGTATGTGTGCTTCAGCTGCCTTGTTGGAGTGGTACTTCTGGTGAAAGATTGTAGAATGATCAAACCGTACGCCTTTCCATACAAAAAAACCCATATTTACCTGTATAAACTTGTTACTCCTTAGCTTTAGCGGTGGAGATGTGTATCCTTGCCAAGCTTATGATAGAATACTCTTCACGACCGAGCAATTGAGCGAATTAGTTACATGTTACCACATAGATTAGTTGAGTGATTTGAGTGTTTTCATCTTCCTATTTCGTGAGGTGTTTGGTTGTGTACTTGTAATAGATCGAAAAAGTGCTTTAACGGAAAATATCCTTAGGGATACATTTTTATAAACTTCTAAAGGCTACTTGAGGACAAGTAGGATTCAAGTGGGGGGATATTTGATGACATCAAATAAAGGTCTATTTTATAGCATCATTTATCCCATGTTATTAACTCATTTTGTATAGTTATTGCAAAGAATTGTTGCTTAATCATTTGTATTTGAGAATTGCAGTAATTATGGAGTACTTGGTGAAGTTATGCTAAAATGCACGCATTTTGGAACATAAACAAAGAGTTCGAGAAAGTCTACTGATCTGACAGCAAATACTCCGTATTATTCTAGACCTATACAATGTATCCAAGACTTTGACGAATCAAAAGACCATTGCCTGACTTTGAAGAATACGCCGTATCCACATCAATGATACGCCGTATGTAATACTTTGGTCAACGGAGAAAAATCAACTGGTTTTACCTCAATACGCCGTATCCATCAAGAAGATACGGCGTATCCGTGCCTACACTTCACAGATAACCACGAAGGATTGAAGACCCAATACGCCGTATCCAGGATCCTCTATACGCCGTATCCAAGGTTTATTATACATAAAGATTCTGGAAGATATCAAACGTAGTCCTTACTTTAAGAAATCCCCAATACGCCGTATCTCACATAGATGGATACGACGTATCGACGCGATTCCAGACACTATAAATAGACGACCCTAAACTCAGTTTTAGGTATGCAAGTGAATCCCTAATCCACCAAGTCAACCGAGAGACGATCAGAAGAGCATAGAAGGTCAGAAAAGAGCCTCAAGATCATAGGAAAACTCTTGTAATCTTCGCGTAACAGAATACGCGTTCGATTGAGGTTTCTTTATTTTAATCGTTCATATATCAAACCGTGTGTATTTTTACAATGACTATTGGCTGATACCTTTAGGTATCAGCCATGTTTATGAAGATCTAATGTTTGGTTTGTTTATCTTGATTGCTTAATTTATCGTTGATTGTTGTTTATGTTTATCAATTTATATTTGTTTACGTGCTTAAGTATGCGACCTATCATTCAACTGGGTCTAGTCCTACATATTTAATGCGCTGCAACTTCGGTGTTGTTTGGGCGTAGGCTAAGAGTCCGAGATAGCTCTCCATATTGTAATTTATATACCTAGAATCATAGGATCACAAATATTAACCTATCCTTGCCTTTAGTTTAGTGAACTTAGTTGAGCCATAAGGTGACTTTGGTATCAACGAGTACATTCTTATTCCATTGGTAAGGACTCGGATAGTGGACTACTAGTATATAAAGAGTCGTTAAGCAGTAAGTGGGTAAAGTCTCGATGAGCTAGGGTTTAGTAAGAGCACCATTACTTAGATCTTAAGATAGATTATAATCAACATAAGGAAGCTTTATGCGGATGCGTCTAATTGTGACAGAATTAGCGTGTCTAGGTCTTAGGAAGAAGTACCGCCTAAGTCTAGGAATGATATGCCCTTCGAGATAAGACAATCATTGCACTAAATAACCAAACTTGCTTTTTATCGGATTATTCATGGTTGATATGTTTTCCTTACATTAGTTCTCGAATGCTTCTCTATCGTTTTATTGCCTTCTTGTGTGTGTTTATTGCTTTACTTGTCATCAAAACCTTAGGTTAGATACACAAAACCGTGTCAGTCTCTCAGACTGAAACCCCCCTTTTTGCATTAGTTTTAGGTTTAACTTAGATAACTAAAATGTCACACCCCCAAAATCTGACTGCAGCGGAACAGTAACAATTGGGGTGCGACGTCATAGCACAACAAACAAGTAATAAGAAACGACCTTGAAAGAGACGTTTTTAAATAATATTCACATTCGATGCATTATAAAAGATCAGAGTTCAGTTTAGGTCCTAAAATTTTACAAAACGACATAAAAGTACCAGCTACATAGTTCAAAAGATGTCATTTGTTTAGTGAAATAAGTTTAACAGTTTTCATCGAATAAAGGAAAAACACAGAATCCGTCTTCATGATATCCAAGCGGGCTCCCATACAAGCTTATACCTTAGCACCTGAGGTAAAACATGCAAAACGTCAACAATAAAGTTGAGTGAATTCATAGGTTAGAAGTAAAGTCTTTGTGGATCGCAAGATTTAAGTACTGATTGACTATGAAACACATTCTATAGTCTAAACATGTATTATTACACTAAGCTCATGACCCCGAAACCTTAACTATTTTTGCCCTTTATAATAAACAAAATGTATGCCAAAACATTCTATACTTCTCAACATGTTAAATGCACCATGGTCAACTTGTGACCAATAATTCAAGGCGGGGATTGTCAATCTCGATAGATCTATCCACAACATATGCGCTTACAACACTAGTAATTAACGGTTCATGATGAAAGGGACTTAATTGACATTGTGGTAACTTAGGCAATAATAATCAGGCAATATTCTGGAATAACATACAATTTGAAAAGCACTTGCGTCCAATAAAATAAGCATGTAATCTCACCCCAGAGTTTGTAAAACAATTATGCAATAAAAGGGGGCTATGAACTCATCGTGAATAAAAGTAGTATCAAATCAAGAAAGCACGAAAAGATGGAATGCGGGAAATCAACCGCGACCTATTAATAAAAATAATATATTATTAATATTAGAATGATATAAAATATGCAACTTATTGCAATTATATTATGTATATATATAGATCATGCATGACAATTTATAACTAGGAATCCATGACTTCAACACTTATTACTTCTACTTGGTACACATTTTTAGAAATTTCGTCGGTTTTACTAGATGTTCACACTACTTAAAGAGGCACTAAACGATCGGTCTACGTCTCCTTCTATCATGCCATACACCTATATGTGATTGTTGAAACTACTGTAGCAATCCCAAAAAACCAATTCTTATTTCTAAACTATTTTGAAAAATACAAAATAGTCTAAATTCGGTAGTCTTGCCGGAAACACATCAGAAGTTTGACCTGTTTTAAAACCTACTTATACTATCCAGAAATATTCTAAAAAAAATCTGTAAATCACACACCTTGTGAAGTTTGCTACTTTTAATTTCGTCACAAATATTAAGTTTTGACCGCCTGCTCACTACATCTTTACAGACTCAGTTTCTGACCTAAAACGCAGCTAGACAACTCTGTTTGTAAAATCATTTGACTCACTTTTTATTTATCGAGAATCGTTTGGGGCCTAGCTCGTGGAACAGTAGACTGAAGTACTTAGTCATAGGTCCTGCAAACTTTTGAAAGCTATTGGCATGATCAAGTTACACTACTCGGAAGATGGACTAAAATTCTGCATAAAAACGATGTGTGCAGAATTTTGCCGAAACACTTTCCAAACTTCAAATCGTCATATCTTTTTTGTTTTTAAGAGTTACAAAGTGATCCTTGTATCGAAACGATCCTTAGGGTGACGCCTATCATTCTAAACACTTAAATTCCAGATTATAACAACACTCATCATGCTAAAACTAACCTAGAAATTCTGTTCTAAATAAGGGTGTGGAAAACTAGAAGGGGGGTTGAATAGTTTACCGCTTTTTAAATTTAAGTTTTATGTATGTTTGTAAAACTTAGATTCGAACTTTTTGTGAATTCAATGCTTGCACAATATGAACAATGTAAATATATGAAATGATAAAGTAAGACAAAAGATAAGAGTAAGAACAATCAAACCACAACCCGAGTTTTATGTGGTTCGTAACGACGCACTCTTCTTCGACCTACTCCACTCACCCGAGCACCAAACTCGAGAGTTTTCTTCACTATGTCAACAAAATCCGCTTTATAGCGGAGAAAACCCGTATACAAGTTGTCTTATATCAATTTTCAGACACTAAGCTAAATGTCGTAGTTTAATCTTAGCTAGAACCAATCTATCACAACACACTTCACAACTTGTTCCGACCTTCACAATCTTCCACGACTTTTTCATAAATCTACACAACTTTTTTTCACAAACTTTATGACTTTCTTTTAAAACTTTCACGACTTCTTCACAATTTCACGATTCTTTAAAAACGTTTCGATCTTCTTTAACAACTTCACGACTTCAACTACACCACATACTTATATTCACAACTACTACACTACTTGGAAAGGATCGCAACGATTCTAACTATACTTACAAAGATCCCCCAAGATCTAGCTAAACACACAACTACAAGATATTACAATTGATTTTACAAATATGTGATATGAATGCAACAAGATTGCTATGCGCACTAAGGTGTAATACTTCTTCACTTGATGATGGAAGTATTCTTCTCTTGCACTTGAGGAATATAGCTTGGATCACTTGGAAACAAAGCTTTATGATTAAATGATCAAATGGTTTTAGAGAGGATAAGTGGGCTGTTTTGAGCAGAAAGAATGAGTGCAAAAGGTAAGAAAAATGTTGAGGAATAGTCCAGCATTTATCGGACAAGAAAGAGGAGCGGAGTCTATGACCGGCCCCCTTAAATAGGGTACTGACCCCCTTATAAATAAGGGGCCCGCCCATGTATTTAAGGGGGCCACCCCTTTCAGACACTCCTCTTTTTTGTCCTATCCAGGGGAGGTGTTTACTGGACCTTTTCTAACCGTCTTAGGTTTGAAAATTTGAAATTCAAAATGTTTATTTTGAATAAAACATTTCTTTTAAATGTAGAAAATGTTTTGTAAGTTTATAAACATGTTTACAACATTTTATAAAAGTTTGAGGTTGAATAAAAATTTCCTTTGATCATAAAATGCATCAAGTATTTGTTTATTCATACCTTGGAGTGATATAAGTTTGAAATGAATATTAACCACTAATTACTTGTTTATGTTTTAATTTTTCATTGAATGTTTTTATATTTTGTGATTATCAAAATGTAAGGATGTGAAAAATATTAATAATATTTTTAGGCATTATTTCTATCAACAGAGGGTTCCAAAACCTTTACAATTTTCCATTATTTTGCACCAAACTCGCATCCAACACACTCAAACTAACCTATAATTTCCACTAAACCTATTTGATCATCCACAACTTTCATACACCAATAATCCTCTTTTTCACAATTCAATCATGAATTCCTAATTATCCAAAATTAACATGCATGCATATATATAATTTAAAACCAAATTAAGATAGGAAGAAAATGGCTCACAATGCAATAGGAATCAAGAATAATCAAAAACACTAAACCCTTGAGGGGCTTAGTATTTGGACGCCCCAAACAAACACCCAAAACAAACCATAATTCAATTTTTATCCAACCAAATTTTGCACACAACCTTCTTGATTAACCCTTGCACTAATCCAACCCTTTAATTCAATTAAAACCTTAGAACACAAAATCTTGAAAATTTGAAGATTTTAATAAAAGTCTTGCATGTTGGCTTTTGCTTGAAGAGAATGATTAAGGTTAATTTTATAAGTGTTTTGGTGTATAATGGAGGGGTTTTTATGGAGAATTGAAGATGGTTATGGTGGTTTTTGGGTTGTTGGTGTCGACACAGTGGGTGTGAGGGAGAGGGAAGATGGAACTGATAACTGGTTTGTATATGTGTGTCGTGTATGTATATGTATAAAAAGGGATGGGTTTTGTTTTGGGCTCAAACTAGGCCTAATGGGTTATTAATAATTCATAGACCCAAAATTGATAAGAAAATAGTGTGTTATTGGTGTTGGGCCGCCGGCCATAGGGAGGGGAGGGGGTTTCATGGACCAATTTTGTATTAGCCAAGTTATATTAAGTAAATCCCGGCCCAAAAACTATTTAAACCCAATACTTTTTATAAAAACGCAAGTTTTGACTCGGTTTTGATCAAACATGAATAAAAATGAAAAATTACTAAAAATGAATTAAATAAGCTCAAATGGCTAAAATATGGCATTCGTTGCTTTCTCGATCGATAACGGAAAATTTCAAATATAGGATTCGCGAAGATCAAAAATTGATGGTTTTACTAAAACTCGACCAAAATGTAAAAGTAGAAGAAGTATTAAACTACGGGAGTCACGTAGACGAAATAAAATCTAAAATAAGGCTTAATTTTAAATAGGGTCACGGAACTAGACGGGACGAGGAAATAACCGGTAAAATAAGAATAATTTATATTAAATTTATTACCTGAAAATACGGATTCTCACAGTCGATCCCCCCTAAGAGAACTCTGGTCCCCAGAGTTCAACTGGCGACTGCAGACGAGGTGGAGGAGAAAAGATGCGGGTACTTGGCCTTGAATTGGTCTTCTCGCTCCCAAGTAAATTCAGCACCTCGACGGGAATCCCAACGAACTTTCACAATGGGGATCCAACTACGCTTCAACTTTTTGACTTGCCTATCCACAATCTCCACAGGCTCCTCAACAAAGTACAGCTTGTCGTCAACCTTGATCTCTTCTAATGGCACTTGCACGTCTGACTCTGCCAAACATTTCTTGAGATTCGACACATGGAACACGTCATGTACGCAACTTAATTCTTGGGGCAACCTCAAACGATAGGCTACTGGACCAACATGCTCCACAATCTCAAACGGACCCACATACCGTGGCGCTAGCTTTCCTTTCTTACCGAACCTTACCACTCCTTTCCACGGGGATACTTTTAATAGCACTCGGTCCCCGACTTTGAATTCAAGAGGTTTTCGTCTCCTGTCAGCATACTTTTTCTGGCGATCTCGCGCCGTTACCAACCTCTTCCTTATTTGCAATATCTTTTCCGTAGTTTCCTGCACAATCTCTGGTCCGATTAACCTACTTTCACCTACCTCAGCCCACATCACAGGTGACCTACATTTTCGACCGTACAATGCCTCGAATGGTGCACACTTAATGCTCTTGTGGTAACTGTTATTATATGAAAACTCAACCAATGGGAGGTGAGTATCCCAACTGCCACCAAAATCCATAACACAAGCCCGAAGCATATCCTCTAGTGTCTGAATAGTACGCTCACTCTGACCATCAGTCTGAGGGTGGTAAGCCGTACTCATGTCTAGTCTTGTACCCAACGCCTTCTGAAGAGATTGCCATAAGTGTGACGCGAATCGACCATCACGGTCTGAAATGATTGACACGGGCACACCATGTCTTGCTACAATCTCGTTGATATAAATCCTTGCCAGTTTCTCCGATTTGTAGTCTTCATGAATAGGTAAGAATTAAGACGACTTGATCAATCTATCTATAATGACCCAAATCGTATCATGCCCACTGCTGCTTTTAGGCAACCCGGTGACTAAGTCCATTGCTAGCTTCTCCCATTTCCATTCTGGGATTTCCGGCTGCTGAAGCAATCCTGAAGGTTTTTGATGTTCGGCTTTTATCTTAGAGCATGTAAGACACTTGCTAACATACTCAGCAATGTCTCTCTTCATACCAGGCCACCAATACAACTCTCGCAAATCATAATACATTTTGTCAGCACCCGGATGTACTGAATACCTTGTAGTGTGAGCCTCGTCCATGATTAACTTCCTTATTCCCCCAACTGATGGAATCCAAATCCGACCAATGAAATAAATTACTCCGTCATCTTGTATCTCAAATTAAGTATCTAACCCTCGCAGCCATTCAGCTGGAGCCTTGAGATCCTTGGCAGCTTCCCTTTGGGCTTCCAAAATCTTAGCCTTAAGGCCAGATTGGATAGTCATGCTCATAGCACGCACTCTCCTAGGCTTAAGTCTTTCCTTCCTACTTAAGGCATCCGCCACAACATTTGCCTTGCCTGGATGATACTTGATCTCACATTCATAATCACTGAGCAGCTCGATCCACCGCCTTTGGCGCATATTCAATTCCTTCTGGTCGAAGATGTACTGAAGACTCTTGTGATCAGTGTATATAACACTTTTCGTCCCATAAAGATAGTGTCTCTAAATTTTTAGGGAAAATACTAAAGAAAGTAGCCCTCCACACAACTTAGGCAGAAACAGGGTCAATACATATGCTGTCAGAATCACAATGTTGATTGCTGATATTGAAGACGACATCATGGACCCAGTGATGCAATGCACAACCCTCCCTAGCCATTCAGGTTTCTCTCAACAAAAACTTGTCTCATTTTTCACGGAGATACACACTACTTCTATTGACTTTCTCACTCCAAGATAGTTGATATTGAATATGTGGCAGTCTGCTCCAGCCTCCGATTACTAAAACCAAAATGCACTAATCGAGTCTAGAGCCAAGATATCCATAAATAAATCTCATTAGGACACATTCCATTACTAACACTTGTTGAACACCAATTAGTTCACAAGCTGTTAACAAGAGTCCTACGCATTATCCTTGTGATTGTGCCAGAACATCCGAGTGATACTTATGTGACCTAGGAACTGGACTTCTTTCAACCAAAATTCACACTTAGAAAATTTTGCATACAACTTCTCTTTCTTGAGTAAGTCTAAAATCGTCTTCAGGTGGACTTCATGCTCCTCTTCTGACTTTGAGTAAATTAGAATGTCGTCAATGAACACAATTACGAACTTGTCCAAGTATGACTTACAGACACGGTTCATCAAGTCCATAAATATGGTTGGAGCGTTAGTCAACACGAATGGCATGACGATGAACTCAAAGTGTCCATAACGTGTTCTAAACGCAGTCTTCGGTATATCTGCTTCATGAACTCTCAACTGGTGGTAACCTGAACAAAGATCTATCTTAGAGAAACAACACGCACCTTGGAGCTGGTCAAACAAATCATCAATTCTGGGGAGAGGGTAACGGTTCTTAATAGTCAACTTATTTAGTTCCCTGTAGTCTATACACATTCTCATTGCACCGTCTTTCTTTTTAACAAATAGTACAGGCGCTCCCCACGGCGAATGACTTGGCCTAATAAAACCTTTTTCCTGAAGCTCTTTAAGCTGGTTCGATAATTCATTCATTTCTGAAGGGGCTAATCGGTAGGGCGACTTAACAACTGGCAACGCACCCGGAATCAAATCGATACGAAATTCTATCTCACGCACGGGAGGTAATCCAGACAAATCATCTGGGAATACTTCAGAAAAATCACGGACAACGTGGATGTCATCAAGCTTCTTCTCATCAGCCTTGATACACGAAAGAGATTTCAGATCCTTTTCTGGCCTTTCACCTTGGATTTCTAAGATTTCACCATTTGGAAGAGGGATACGAACTATCTTTTCATAACAAACTATGACACCACGGTGGTATGATAACCAATCCATACCGACGATGACGTCGAAACTTCCGAGTCGGGTTGGGAGTAAGTCAATCTTGAAACAATGGTTATACAAGGCTAAAGTACAACCACGTAAAACGGTATTGGTACTAACAACTTTTCCATCAGCTAATTCTACTTCATAACTAGTGTCTAGAGTGGCAGGGGAAATATTAATAAAAGGAGTAAACTCGGTAGACACAAAACTCTTCTCAGCACCTGAATCAAACAAAACACTAGCGTAGTGATCGTTAAGAAGAAACATACCCGTAACCACGTTTGGATTTTGCTGTGCGTTCTCGACCACCACATAAGATCTCGCACGAGCTCCATCATTCGGTTGATTCCTTCCTTTAGGACACCTGTTCCTGTAGTGCCCTTTGTCACCACACCCATAGCAAACTACATCCTGCAGAGGAGTAACACCTGCACCTTGTAGCCTAGCCCCATAGTCTTTCTCCAAATGACCCATTCTCTAACACTTTTGGTACTTTGGAGGACATTGACCGTTATGGTGGGAGTTGCCATGACCACACTTGGGTAGGTCACCTGCATAACCTCTATTCTCAACAGGAGCTGCAACATAATCCCTGGTAGTCTCTTGCCTTCTGTTTTGTCGTTGCTGATTGTTGTTGTTGTTTCGGTTCTGGTTATTGTTGTTGTAGTTGTTGTTAGAGTTCCTTTGATGTTCTTCCCATTTTCTCTTATTACTCTCTCCCATTTTCATAGCTTTACCTTGTACTGCTTGCTCGACCAATTCACGTGCCATGTTAACAGCCTCATGCAAAGTAGTAGGCTTAGAAGAAGTGATGTTTCCTTTAATCCTTTCGGGAAATCCCCGAATGTACTTTTCTACCTTTTTCCTTTCATTAGGCACCAATTTAGTACACATCAAAGCCAACTCATGGAAACGATTGTTGTAAGCTTCAATATCGTCTCCCTTCAAAGTCAAAGTCCAAAGTTCTTGTTCCATCCTTTGGATCTCAGTTGCTGGACAGTATTCCGTGGTCATCATGGCCTTGAATTCATTCCAAGGAATACTATTAGCATTAGCAAGTCCTAGGGTATGCACATTTCCATTCCACCATGTTAGTGCACGACCCTCAAAAGTGCTCGCGGCAAACATAACCTTATCTTGTTCAGCACACTTACTAATTCCAAACACTTGCTCCACCTTTTCTATCCAACGTCTTAAGCCAACAACACCCTCTGTGCCGTTAAAAGAGTGAGGCTTTCCATTCATAAAGGTTTTGTGCGAACAACCCTGCACATTCGTAGATCCTTCAGCATTATCTGAGTTTGGTCGGTTCCTTTCATGCTCATCAATGGCTTTAGCCACCCTGTCAGCAATAAGTCGTTCCATAGCGGCCCTCCTCGACCTTCTTGGCGCAACAGGTCCTCTTAGTCTTCTTGGTGGCATGGTTCTGTCAACAACACAAATACAAAATTCGGTGAGAACTTGTAAGAGTATGTTAAGTCGAGATTTACGGTAATAATGGAGAAATGAGGTAAGGAATGATATAATTTACTACGAATTGATTATCAACACAGTATGAAATTCTCTAATGAATCCACATAGTATCCACATTAAATTTCACAAAAAAATCATTCGAGAATGAAGTAATAGACTGATGTAACAACAATGGCAACCAAATGATATTTCATTAAGCACATGTTTTCCATTACAATCTGAGATGATAACTTTTAAATACTGGGGTGTATACAAAAGAGAAAAATATATATATCAATAATGACATATATTATTTAAATGATTATAAAATTAAATTTTATAAATTAACAGTGATACTTTTATAAATAAGTATCAATGATCAGAATGGTCAACTTTTATATAGTTGACCGATATGAATAAATAACGATACGTCAAAAGATAGACGTAAGAGATAGAAATTAAGCCAAGTATTATATATATAATACTATAATGATAATCAAGGAAGCAAATAAGGATTAGGAAGTTGCGCGCGCGGATATCGGGTAAGCGATGAAGGATTCTGTATTTTTTGGAAATAAAAGAAAAGGAAAAAAAATAATTTAAATTTCGATTATAGACTAGGTTTTGAAAAATGACCCAGTTCCCTATAACCTTGGCTCTTGATACCAATCTGTCACACCCCTAAAATCTAACGGCAGCGGAACAGTAACAATTGGGGTGCGACGTCATAGCACAACAAACAAGTAATAGGAAATGACCTTAAAAGAGACGTTTTTAAATAATATTCACATTCGATGCATTATAAAAGATCAGAGTTCAGTTTAGGTCCTAACATTTTACAAAACGACATAAAAGTACCAGCTACATAGTTCAAAAGATGTCATTTGTTTAGTGAAATAAGTTTAACAGTTTGCATCGAATAAAGGAAAAACACAGAATCCGTCTTCATGATATCCAAGCGGGCTCCCATCCAAGCTTATACCTTAGCACCTGAGATTAAAACATGCAAAACGTCAACAATAAAGTTGAGTGAATTCATAGGTTAGAAGTAAAGTCTATGTGGATCGCAAGATCTAAGTACTGGTTGACTATGAAACATATTCAATAGTCTAAACATGTATTATTGCACTAAGCTCATGACCCCGAAACCTTAACTGTTTTTGCCCGTTATAATAAACAGAATGTATGCCAAAACATTCTATACTTCTCAACATGTTAAATGCACCACGGTCAACTTGTGACCAATAATTCAAGGCGGGGATTGTCAATCCCGATAGATCTATCCACAACATATGCGCTTACAACACTAGTAATTAACGGTTCATGATGAAAGGGACTTAATTGGCATTGTGGTAACTTAGGCAATAATAATCAGGCAATATTCTGGAATAGCATACAATTTGAAAAGCACTTGCGTCCAATAAAATAAGCATGTAATCTCACCCCGGAGTTTGTAAAACAATTATGCAATAAAAGGGGGCTATGAACTCACCGTGAATAAAAGTAGTATCAAATCAAGAAAGCACGAAAAGATGGAATGCCGGAAATCAACCGCGACCTATTAATAATAATAATATATTATTAATATTCGAATGATATAAAATATGCAACTTATTGCAATTATATTATGTATATATATAGATCATGCATGACAATTTATAACTAGGAATCCATGACTTCAACACTTATTACTTCTACTTGGTACACATTTTCAGAAATTTCGTCGGTTTTACTAGATGTTCACACTACTTAAAGAGGTACTAAACGATCGAGTCCGACGTTCTCCTTCTATATCCATACACCTATATGTGTTGTTGAACTACAGTAGCAATCCCAAAAACCAATTCCAATTCTAACTATTTTTGAAAAATACAAAATCACAAAGTGTCTAAATTCGGGTCTGCCGGAACACATCAGAAGTTTGACCTGTTTAAACCTACTTCTACTATCCAGAAAAATCTGAAAAAAATCTGTAAAATCACACACCTTGTGAAGTTGCTACAGTTTAAATTTCGTCGAAAAATATTAAGTTTTGACCCGCCTGCTCACTGCATCTTTACAGCTCAGTTTCTGACCCTAAAACGCAGCCTAGACAACTCTTTTTGTAAAAACCATTTGACTCACTTTTATTTATCGAGAATCGTTGGGGCCTAGCTCGTTGGAAAGTAGACTCGAAGTACTTAGTCATAGGGTCCTGCAAACTTAGAAAAGCTATTGGCATGATCAAGTTACACTACTCGGAAGATGGACTAAAATTCTGCATAAAAACGATGTGTGCAGAATTTTGCCGAAACACTTTCCAAACTTCAAATCGTCATATCTTTTTCGTTTTTAAAAGTTACAAAGTGATCTTTATATCAAAACGATCCTTAGGGAGACGCCTATCCTTCTAAACACTTAAACTCCATATTACAACAACACTCATCATGCTAAAACTAACCTAAAAATTCTGTTCTAAATGAGGGTTCCAAAACCTTCATAATTTTCCATTATTTTGCATCAAACTAACCTATAATTTCCACTAAACCTATTTGATCATCCACAACTTTCATACACCAATAATCCTCTTTTTCACAATTCAATCATGGATTCCTAATTATCCAAAATTAACATGCATGCATATATATAATTTAAAACCAAATTAAGATAGGAAGAAAATGGCTCACAATGCAATAGGAATCAAGAATAATCAAAAACACTAAACCCTTGAGGGGCTTAGTATTTGGACGCCCCAAACAAACACCCAAAACAAACCATAATTCAATTTTTATCCAACCAAATTTTCCACACAACCTTCTTGATTAACCCTGCCCTTTAATTCAATTAAAACCTTAGAACACAAAATCTTGAAAATTTGAAGATTTTAATAAAAGTCGTGCATGTTGGCTTTTGCTTGAAGAGAATGATTAAGGTTAATTTTATAAGTGTTTTGGTGTATAATGGAGAGGTTTTTATGGAGAATTGAAGATGGTTATGGTGGTTTTTGGGTTGTTGGTGTCGACACAGTGGGTGTGAGGGAGAGGGAAGATGGAATTGATAACTGGTTTGTATATGTGTGTCGTGTATGTATATGTATAAAAAGGGATGGATTTTGTTTTGGGCTCAAATAAGGCCTAATGAGTTATTAATAATCCATAGACCCAAAATTGATAAGAAAACGGTGTGTTATTGGTGTTGGGCCGCCAACCATAGGGAGGGGAGGGGGTTTCATGGACCAATTTTGTATTAGCCAAGTTATATTAAGTAAATCCTGGCCCAAAAACTATTTAAACCCAATACTTTTTATAAAAACGCAAGTTTTGACTCGGTTTTGATCAAATATGAATAAAATGAATTAAATAAGCTCAAATGGCTAAAATATGGCATTCGTTGCTTTCTCGGTCGATAACGAAAAATTTCAAATATAGGATTCGCAAAGATAAAAAACTGATGGTTTTACTAAAACTCGACCAAAATGTAAAAGTAGAAGAAGTATTAAACTACGGGAGTCACGTAGACGAAATAAAATCTAAAATAAGGCTTAATTTTAAATAGGGTCACGGAACTAGACGGAACGAGGAAATAACCAGTAAAATAAGAATAATTTATATTAAATTTATTACCTAAAAATACAGATTCTCACATAAAATACTGATAGAATTAGAAATTAACGCTCTCGCTCTTTGTGATCGACACCCTACTTACCACGAAACTCCATCTGACCGGGTACACTACCCGTTAAAGTGTTGTTTTAGGTATAGTCGGCATAAAATAAATAGTAAAACTTGATACATAAAATAACACCTACACAACGACACATCAGTTCTCAAAAGAAAATAAAAAGGATATGAAACTTAAGGGAGTGATTATGTCAAAAAATCAAAGTTTCAAACATAATCACCCTCCCCACCGTCCTCTCATTCACACGAACCAAACACCCCTACTTTTTTCTCTTTGAATTCGAACCAACCAAGAACACCTTGATTTCATGCATCTCAATCCATAAGGTAAATTAAAAATGTGTTCATTGTATCCTAGTCACCTTCTAATCAAAAGGAACTAGCTTAAAATCACTTGTATTCAATCGAAAACCTTAAAAATTAGTTTAGGGTTCTTCAAAAATTTAAGTGAAGTTTTTGTTAAATTGATTGGGAGGTTTTGATCTCTAATAGGTATAGAACACTTGCTTAAAACAGTTTTGCATGGGGTTATCTATCGAATGGGTTATGCTTGATTGTTAGGTCAAAAAATAGGTAAACGTGCTAAGAACTTGAAAAAGTTCATGGGTTTGTGGTCATTTGAATTTCTATAATCCTTGTGAATGTTTGAGTGTGCTAAAACAAGTTATAACACAAAAACTTGATATTCTTGGTTTTTTAAGGTTGTTTGGGTCGAACAAAGCTAGAAGTTGAGATTTTTGTGGTTAATTCATGTTAAAATTGGTTCATATGTGGTTTATGGTTGTTAAGTATCATGTTTTGATTGATAAAGATGCTTAAAAATAAAGGTTGTGTGTTCGTTAAATTTGCTCTAGGCGAAGTATACTTATATTCAAACTGGGCGAATTATACTCTTTGTACCAGGCGAAGTATACCAACTTTGTTCTAGGAGAAGTATACATAATTCAATAGGCGAAGTATACATGTTTGTTCTAGGCAAAATATACATAATTCAATAGGCGAAGTATACATGTTTGTAAAACTGGTCGAAGTATACATATGTTTGTACTAGGTGAATTATACTCCAAAAGTGAACTGGGCGAAGTATACACTTGAGCTAGGCGAATTATACTCCAAAAGTGAACTGGGCGAAGTATACACTTGAGCTAGGCGAACTATACTCCAAAAATTATAACTGGGTGAATTATACATATAGGTGAATTATACACACAAATTAACAATAGGAAAATTATACACTACAATAGGGCGAAGTATACATCTTCTATAGGCAAATTATACTCTAAGTCTTAATAACTAGGCGAATTATACTGAAAATTCAATCTAAGTGACTTATTCCTTTAAATTTTCACCAAGTGAGCTATGATCACTGCAGATGTCCCTGAAATCTATATGCGTCAGTTTTGGTTCACCATCGACAAGAAAGACTCAACTTCATATCAGTTCAAGATTGATAAGAAAAGATACATAATTGATATGGAAGTGTTCAGAGAAATCCTTCAGATTTGTCCTAAACTTCTGAATCAAGAATTTGATGCTCTTCCCTCAGATGAAGAAATTGTCTCCTTCATCAAGGAACTTGGGCACAAAGGAGACATTAAATCTGTCACTAACGTGGTTGTTGATCAAATGTATCAACCATGGAGAACTTTTGCTTCAATTATCAACACGTGTCTATCTGGGAAAATAACAGGTCTTGACAAGTTGCGACTCTCAAGAGCTCAAATTCTATGGGGGATGTTCAACAAGAAGAATGTTGACTTTGTCAAACTACTTTGGGAAGACTTCACATTCCAAATAGAGAACAGAGACACCAAGAATCAAGAGAAAATGTACTATCTTAGATTCATAAAGGTTATCATTCATCACTTCATCACCAAAGACAAGTCAATTTCTATGAGGAACAGAATGTTTATGCATATTGTAGATGATGACAACATTTTGGGTCCCATGAGATTTGTCTCCAAAGCTGATGACTATCAAGTGTATGGAACACTACTTCCTGAAGTAATGACTAATCAGAAGATGCGGGACTTTCATGCCTACAAGACTTAGCTTGCATTTGTCACTGGTGCAACATCTCCCAATAAAGCAAGGAAATTCTAGAAACCTGCTTCTTCTTTAAGGAAGAGAACACTTGTTACCGTAGAAGAAGAAGATCCTAAACCTGCTAAGAAAGTTGCACCTTCCAAGAAGCCTTCTAGAAAACAATCTACTGGTGTACAAATTCGAGACACTCCTGGTGTGTCTGTGTCAAAGAAGAAGGCACCAGCAACAACTGATAAAAGCAAAGGAATTTATTTGTTGTCTAGAGCTGCACTACTTGAGGAGGCTCAAGTGAAGAAAGTTCTTAAGAGGAGCCAATGAGAAACAACTATACATCAAGCAGGTGGCTCAGGTGATGGAGATGGTTTTCAACCAGAGGTTCATAATGAGCCAAAAGGCAAGTCTGTTGACACACATAATGGAACTAGTTTGAAACCAGGGAAAGCGAGTATGAATCATGGGGTGATAGTGGTGATGAAGCTAATGTACAAGGTGATGATGAAGATGTTCAATATAGTAATGATGATCCTCAATAAGCTAATGATTAAAGAACTGATTCTAAGAATCAAGAGACAAATGATGATGAAGAAGAGTCAGATAATAAGTTTGTACATACTCCTGAAGACTATGTACCTACTGATGATGAAAGGAATAATAAGACCAAAGATATAGATGAAGAAGAGTATGATAGGATTGACAAAGAGTTGTATGGTGATGTCAACGTTAGAGTGCTGGATGTTGTGCAAGATGATGAAGGCGAAGAGGATGCAGATATGATAAATGTTGCACATGTACAGGTTGAGCAGACACAAGAACAAACAACGGGCGTACAGGAAGAAAGTGGTCCAGAAATGGCAAGCGTTTAAGGTCAGTATGTGGAACAAGCAACAACTATTGCTCCTGCCATACAGAATGCAACTACTGAGGTACCTCCATTAAGTTCAAGTCACTCTGTTTCATCCACCTATACTAATGCATTCCTCAACCTCGAGAATCTTCATTCTACTAAAACGGAAGTGGTTTCTATCCTGGACATTAATGTTCAACATGAAGTTCCATGTACTTCACCACTTTTGACCATCCCTATTTCTGTAATCCCTAAACACATTGTTTTCCATCCATCTGAAACAGTCATAGCTGCTCCAGCAACAACCATTACTTACCTTCTTTCGTCACTTTTTCCTTCTCTTCAACAATCAATACCAATCCCAACCCCAACAAACACAGAAGCTACCTCAACCATTGCAGTTCCTGAATCTGAAACCCTCTATGCTATCCATCAAAGAATTACTGATTTGGAGAAGGATGTAAAAGGGCTCAAAAGTGTTAATAACTCTACAACAGTTACTTTAGCAATCAAATCTGAAGTTCCAAATGCTATAAAAGAGTACCTTTAATCAAGTCTGGATGATGCTCTGTATAAAGTGATTCAGAAACACTCGACTGACATCATTAAGGAACACTCTGTTCTAACTGAGATTGTAGAGAGACTCAAGCAGCAATATGCACCTCAAGAAAGTATTGAAGACATCTGAAAAATCAAGATGGAGCATGAAAGAAAGTAGCTAGTGCCTAAAGAGACTATCACCTCATCTGATACCGCTGCACTTGAAGAATTTGATCAGAAAACTACCTTGTTCAATACAATGACTAAATCTAAGTCATTCAACAAAAGTCCTAAGCACGGAACTCTATATCATGCTCTCATGAAGTCAATCCTTAAGGATGAAGACGCTATGGACAAAGGTGTTGCTGATGAATTAAAGAAAAGGAAACCAGCTGACGCTGATAAAGATGAAGGCCCTGCTGCTGGATCAGACCAATGGTTAAAGAGACAAAGGATAAGCAAAGGAATTGAAACCTCTAAGAAGACGTCTACTTTAAAGGACTCTTCTAAAGGAAAAACTCTATCCACCTCTTCAAAGTCTTCTAAATCTGGCAAGTCTGCAAAAGATCAAGTTGTTGAACCGATCTCTGTGCAAGACTCTGATAATGTTGAACATGATGATGCTGAGTTTGAAAATAATGATATGCCAATGGATCAGGGAGAAGACTTGGGCAAAACTGATGAATAACCCAATGATGAGGATGTTCCCAAGAATGACTGGTACACAAAGTCCAAAAGTGACACTTCTCCTGATCCTGAATGGAACGAAGGCAAATCAGTTGATGACGGGCCAGAACAAAGTTGGCTCAATGATCTGGCCAAAGCTACAAAACCTCCTCTCACCTTTGATGAACTGATGCACACTCCGATCGACTTCTCTGCCTTTGCAATGAACTGTCTCAAGATCGACAATCTTACAAAAGAACATCTTGTAGGACCGTTTTACAACTTGCTAAAAGGAACATGCAAAAGTTATGTGGAGTTAGACTATACTATGGAAGAATGCTATTGTGCTTTGTCTGAACAACTTGACTGGAACAACCCTGAGGGTCATCGGTGTTCCTATGATCTTACCAAACCTCTACCTGTGCAAATGTCGTCTCAAGGTCGTCAAATTGTCCTAGTAGACTTCTTCTTCAACAACGACTTGGAGTATTTAAGAGGAGGGAGCAATGACAAGAAATACACATGCTCTACGACAAAGTCTAAAGCTGCAAGGTATAAGTTAAAGGGCATTGAAGACATGGTTTCTAACCCATGGAGTCCGGTAAAGGTTGTTTATGACAGATATGCTCTTTTAGGAATTTTTCACTGGCAAACCAAACGTCAGAATTTCTATGGTTATATAGCCAAAATGGTGTCCAAGCACGATGTTTATTCGACCAAGAGGATTTTGAGCATAATCAGTGTCAAGGTGAACGAGTGGTACGAGTATGGTTACTTGGAGGAAATTGTTGTTAAAAGAGCATGCTACTTCTCGTTGTTCAAAACAAACTACACAACCTCGATACGAATGTCGTGGTTTATTTGGCAGTGAACTTACGTATGTTTGCACGAAGGACGGTTATTTAGGCAAGGGTTAAAGACCTTCAGCTGGGGGTAGAGAGTTACCAGAAGAAGCTCAACCTCACCAAGCCAAGAACTTGAGATGTGGATATGTCCCACAGACCAGCGTATACCACTCTTTCAAACCCTCAAGGTGTGATCTATGAAGACAAGCTGAAATGAAAGAGATTCATGTGCGCTGACTAGCTTCACAAGTTCAGTGATGGCACTCTTATTTCATTTCATGACACTCTGGATCAAATGCTTCATAAGTATTACACTTGGGTATAACATAGCCATGAGGAAGAGGAAATAGACCAGATTGGATCAGCAAAATACCCGCATCATGATCAAAGCCATCAATAAAAAGCTGTTGGATAGACGAATCATGAGGAGCTTAGAAAAGTTTGTTTGTGGTAGAGACTACGGGGAAGACCTCAGACTGCTTCAACGGACAAATATGTACTTATCATAGGGTTTTGTCCTACTCTTTTAGGTCAAACTATGTAATAATAAATCATGTGAATATGTAATAAGAGTGTTAGACAAAAATAGGCAATATATTAGTTATTGAGTACGAATTTTCAAGAATTTCATAGTAAATTTAAAAAATTTCAAATTCACGTACTCAAACACCATATAATACCCTCAGAAATAAGGAGGGGCAAAAAAATGTTCCAAATAAGGCTTATTATATTAATGCTAGAATATTTTTCGTCCCTAAATAATTTTATACATAATTGAATCAAATGATTATGACATTTTTGATAAGGGGGAGAATGATTAAAATATAGTATAACTTGTAAAATGTTAATCTAAATTGACACTAGTCCATCTACTTCCTCATGTGCAAAACATTTTTGGTTTTCGATGCATATGCAGTGGGAGAAATTTTTGAAAAGTTTAAACATTACAAGGTAACCAAAAGTTTTTGATTTATAACACAGTGACCCATGATCGATGTTTTTAAAATGGTTTTTTATGGCTGACAACAATACCAAAAGACCGAACCATGATCACTTAATTATTAGAGTTATAAGGTGTTATGAGTAGGTGTAGGTCCGTTCACCCACAATCCATCCAGAACCAGAGAGATCTAACCCAGGGGACATTCCATTAGATAGAATAGAAGTCCATAAGTATGACAAAAAGGAGAAAAAGTGATAAAAGGGAAAAATACGGACTAAGACAGAGCTAACACTGGAACAAACCTAACAAGGTGTTAGTGATGAAGTCTAGGTAAGCATGGAAGGGGTTGAAGAATGAAAAAGAGAAGTTATATAAATGGTTGAAAAGAAAGAAGCCCTCCTTACACTTAGGCAAAAACTGGGTCAATACATATGCTATTAGAAACACTAAGCTGTTGTCTGGTATTAAAGATAGGCGTTCATGGACCCAGTGATGCGATGCACAACCCTTCCTAGCCACTCAAGGTCTCTTAAAAGACTCTTTTTAATTTCTCACGAAGATTACAAACATTTTTATCGACTCTCTCACTCCGCGTTAGTTGGTATTGAAAAGGTAACAGTTTTGCTCCAGCCTCTGTAATTACTAAAACTAAAAGGCAACTAATTGAGTCTAGAGATAAGAGAGAGAATAGAAAAATAAAAAAAAATATAAAAGAAAAAAGAAAAATAAGAAAGAAAAAAAAGAGAAGAAAGAGAGAGAAAAAAGAAAAAGAAAGAAAAGAGAAAAGAGAAGAGATAGAAAATAATCTAGAGAGAAGAAGAAAGAAGTGAGAAGTATAAGAAGAAAGAAAGAGAAAACGAGAACTAGAATAGAAAAAAGAGAGAAGAAAAGAAAAAAAAAAAGGAATAGAAGAAGAAATATCCTCCCGCCTTCTACTCTCTCGCCACCCTCCCTCCCTCTTCACCCTCCCCTCCTCCCTCCCTCCCGTCCTCTGTCCCCCTCTCCTCTTCACTTCTCCTCCCCAACCCTCCTCCCTCCATCGCCCTCTCCCTCTCTCCCTCTCCCCCTCCCCCCTACCTTCCCCTCGTTTTCCCTCTCCTCATCCTCCAACTCTCTCCCTTTCTCCCTCTCGCCTTCACTCTCCTCCTCTCTCCCACTTCCCCCCCTCCCCCCTCACACCCTCTCTCCCTTCGCTCTCACCACCCCCCTCCTCCCTTCCCTTCCCTTCTCCTCGCATCCTCCTTCCCCTTCCCCCCTCCTCCCTTCGCCGTCCCCCTCTCCTCTCCCGTCCACTCCCTCTCTCCTCCTCGCCACAACCCCCGCCTGTCCCTTTCCCCGCCCTCGGCACATCCCCCCTCTCCCCTCTCCCCCTCCTCCTCCCCTTCCCCCCTCTCCTTCTCCTCCTCCCCACCCTCCTCCCCTCTTCCGTCTCTACCACTCCCCTCCCCTCTACTTACCTCTTCACCTCACTCCCTCCCTCCGTCACTCCTTCCCGCCGCCCTCCCCCTCCCTCCTCTTTCCTCCCCCCCTCCTACTTCCTCCCCTTCCCCTCTCCCATCCTTCCCCCCTCCTCCCCCTCCTTCCTGCTCTCCGCTCTCTCCCACTCTCTCTCCCCCCCCACCTCCACCCCTCCACACCTCCACTCTTCCCCCCCCCCTCCTCCTCCCCCCTATTCTCCTCCCTCTCCTCTCCTCTCCCCCTCCTCTCCATCCCCCCCCCCCCCCACTCTTTCACCTCCTCCCTCACTCCTCCACCCTCTCCTCCCCTCCCTCTACCCGCCGCCACTCGCTACATCTCCTCTCCTCCGCCCCCCTCTTCTACTCCCCCGCCCCCCTCCTCGCCCGCTCCCACTCTCCCCCCCCTCTCTCCCCTCCCCCTCTCTCCTCTCACTCCCCCTCCCTCTATCCCCCTCCAATACCTCGCTCCTCCCGATCCTTCTCCCCCTACCCTCCCTCCCCCTCTTCCCTACCTCCCTTCTACCCCGGCCCCTCCGGCACCCACTCCTTCCTCCCCACGGCCTTCTCCACTCTTTCTCCTTCCCCCTCTGCTCCCTCTCTTCCCCTCCCTCCTCGCCCTCCGAGCTCGCTTCCCCCCAATACCTCCTACCCTCGCTCCACCTGCCTTCCTCCACCTCCTATCTTCCCTCCTCCTCTTTCCTCCACCCTCTCCACTCCCCTCTCCCTCCTTCCCCACCTCCCTCGCCTACTCCTCCTCACTCCTGCCCCCTCCCCCCCTCCCCCCCCTCTCCTGCCTCCACTCCCCTCATCCACTTGCCCTCCCCCCTCCCCCCCCCCCACTCCCCTCTTTTCTACTCCCCTGCCCTCCCGTGCTTCATCTCCCCACCCCCCACTCCTTCCTGCTCCCCCCCCCCCCCTCCACTTCCCCAGCCCCCCCCTCCTCTCGTCTCCTCCTCCCACTGTCCCTCCCCCTAGCTCTCCCCTCCTCTCCCTTCCCTCCTCCCCCCTGCCACTCCTCCTGGCCCACTCTCCTCCCTCTCTCTGCCCCCCTCCCCCCTCACGCCCTCCACCCTCCTCTCCCCGCACCCCCATCCCTTCCATCCATCCACCCCTCCCCTCTCCCCCCCTCCCCCCCCCTCTGCTCCTCCCTTCAACACTCACTCCTCTCTCCTACCACCCCAATCCCTCCTCACCTCCTCCCCCCCCTCTCGCACTCCTCCTCCTACTCCCCCCGCTCCACTCTCTCCCCTCCCCCCTCCCTCTCTTACTCCTCCCCTCCCCACACCCGCCACATTGCTCAGCTCTCCTCCACCACATCGCTGTCCTCCCACTCTCGACCTCCCTCCCCGCACTCCCTCCTGCCCACCCTCTCTCATCCCTCGTCTCTTCCTCCCCCTCTCCCCCCTCCCTCTCCCTCCCTCCGCAAGTCTCCTTCCCCCCTCCTTCTCCGTCCACGCTCCACCCCTCCCCCCCCCCGTTCTCATTCCACCACCCTCTCTCTACTCCTCCCTGTCCTTCTACTCCCTCGCTCCCTCTCCTTCTCATCACCCCCTCCCCCGCCCCTCTCTCTTCGCCTACCTCCCTCACTTCCCGCATCTCCTCCCCTCCTCTCCTCCCACCTCCCCCTCTCCTCTTCCCTCGCCTCCCCCGCACTCTCCTCTCACTCCTTCCATCTCCCTACTCCTCCCCCCCTCCCATGCTCAACCTTCCCTCTCACTTCCATGCCCTCTGCAACTCACCTCCTGCCTCCCTCGCATTAACACCACTCCCCCATCCCTCTCCCTCTCTTCCCGCGCACCTCCCTCCTCCGCCCGCTCCCCTCTCCCACTCGCTCGCTCTTCCCCTCCTCTCACCCTCTCCCCGCTCGCCCGCCCTTCCTCCCTTCTCACCTCATACCCTCCTCCACTCTCCTCACACCCCCTAATCTCTCTCCACTCCCCCCTCCTCGTCGCCTCTCCCCCTCCTCCTCTCCCCTCCCCTTCTCCTCCCTTCTCTTCTCTACCCTCCCCCTCTCACTCCCTCTCTCCCTTCCCTCCTCCTCACTCGCCTCACCTCCCCTCTCTCTTCCTTTTCCCTCATGTACATGCTCCTCCACTCTCCCTTCTTTCCCCCCTCTGCTCTCGCTTCCCCTCCTCTCCTCGCCACCCTCCACTCACCTCCACTCCTCCTCCCGTCCTACTCCTCGCCCGCCCTCTACGCACCCCTCCTTCACCCCTCTCCTCCCCCCCCTTCCACTCCCCCCTTCCACCTCACCGCTCCCCGCCCCCCCCACTACTAACACTCCTCTCCCATCCCTCCCCTCCCCCCCACCTTCCCCTCGCCCCTCTCTCTCCCCCCCTCCCCCCCCCCCCCTCCTTCTCTCCCCTCCCTCCTCTCTCACCCCCTTCCCTCTCTCCCCCCCCTCCGCTCCCACCCCACCTCCCTCGTCTCTCCCCCTTCTGCCCGCCCTCGTCTCCCCATCTCCTCTCTCACTCCTACGCCCTCCCTTCTACGCACCGCTGCCTCCCTCCACCCTCTGCCCATACGCCTACCTCGCCAAGCCGCCCCTGCTTCTCTACTCACTCTCGCTCTTTCACTCGCTCATCCCCTGCCTCTACCCTCCCGACCTCACTCCTACTCCACCTTCCTCCACTCCCGTCTCCGTCCTCCTTCCCCCCTCCCACTCCCCTCCTCCCTCCTCACCATCCTTCCATCCTTGTCCGCCCCCCTCCTCTCTCTTCCTAATCCTCTATTCCCCATCCGCCTCCTACTCTTCCCCCCGCCTCGTCACTTCTCCGCTACTCTCCTCTGTCCATTCTCGACCCTCCTGCCTTGCCCTCTCCTCATCCTCTTCCACCCATCACTTCCTCAATCTCTCCCTCTTTCCCTCCCCCCCTTGCTCCCCCCCCCCCTCCTCCCCCCCCACCCCCCTTCCTTCTCCCTACTACCACACTCAATGCTTCTCCCCTCGCCTATCCCCCTCCTCCTCTCCCCCCCTACCCCTCCCCTCCACTTCCCTCTCCTGCTACCTCTCTCCCCTCCTCCTCACCCTCTCCAGTTCCTTTCACTCCGCCTCTCCTCTCCCGTCGCCTCACACTTCTCCACGCTCTCCGTCCTCCTCACCCTTTCCTCCCCTCAACGCAGCTCCTACTCCACCCCCTCCCTCCCCCTCCCTACCCCTCTTTCTACTCTCTCGATTTCCACCCCCTCCTGCTCCTCCCCTCCTCTCTCTCCCCTCCCTCTCCCGCCGCTTCGGCGCTCCTCCCCTCCCCCCCCCTTCCCCACTTTCCCTAATCCCCCGTCTCTTCTCGTCCTCCTCCCTCTTCTCCCTGCCTCCCCCTTCCTCTCCACTCCTTCCCCCTCTTCCGACTCACCCCTCTCCCCTCCTCCGCCCCTCCGCGCCCATCACTCTTACGTTCCATCCACCCCCCCCCTCTCTCCCTCCGTCCTCTCCCCCTCTCCTCCTCTCATCTCCCACTCTCCTCCCCTTCCTTCCGCACGCCCTCTCCCCCTCTCCCCCGTCTCTCTCCTCCTACCTCTCTCCTCTTCTCTCTTCTCCTCTCCCTTCCGCTCCACCCTCTCTCTCCCCCCTCTTCCTCCTCTCCTCCTCTCTCCCCTCCCTCCCGCCTCCCCCCTCCTCCCCCTCCTCCGCCTCTCCACCTCTCGCCCTCCTCACTCTCCCCTCTCCCCTCTCCCCTCCCTCATCCCGCCTTACACGTCTTCGCTACCCCCACTCTTCCTTCGCGCCTCTCACTACTCTCCGCTCCCCCTCTCCCTCCATCCCCCTCCTCCCCTTCTCCTCCTCCCCCCTCTCCTCGATTCCTCTCCCGCCCTCTCCTCACCGCTACTTACCTCCCCCCATACCTCCACCCTATACTTCCCCTCCCAATCCTCATCCCTACCCCTCTCTCCACCTACTCCTACAGACCTCCCCTTCCCTACCCCCCTCTCCTCCACCCGCTACTCCCCCCCCCCCATCATCCCCCCTCTACTCCCCGTGCCCCGCAATCCCTCCGCCCCTGCCCCCCACCCCTCTTCATCTGCCCCACACCCCTTCCGTCACGCATCCTCGCCTCCTGCCCCCACTCCTGGCCTCCCCCTCCCTCTCTCCTCCACCTGCACTCCCCTCCCGCCCCACAACTCTCCGCCGCACCCCCTCTCCCTCACTCCTCTACACTCTGCCCCCCCCTCCCCTCCTCCCCCTACTCTCTCACCCTCCCCCCCTCCCACCTCCCTCCCTCCTCTCCCTTCCCACTCTCACCCCCTACCCCCCCCACTCTCTCTTCCCTCTCGCTTTCCTCCCCCTTCCCCACGGCTCCCTACTCCCCCCCACTTCTCCTCCCCCTACGTACTCCCTCCCCATCCTCTCTCCTCTCTCCCCCTCGACCTCTCTTACTCCCCTCGTCTCCCTCGTCACTCCCCTCTCCTCCCCATCCTCCCTCCCTACTACCCCCTCACCTTACTCTCTCCTCCTCCCCTCTTCCTCACATCCTCATACTCTCCTCCACTCACGTCCCCTCTTTTCCCTCCCCTCTCCTCCCTCCGCTCCCTCCTCCCCCCTCTCTTGACTCTGCACTCGGCACACGATCATTACCCTTCCTCCCCTCTCTCCTCCTCCCCCCCCTCTCCTCCCTTACTCGCTTCTCCCCTCCGATCTTCTCTGCCTCCCCCCCCCATCCCCCACTG
This sequence comes from Tanacetum coccineum, assembly GCA_026074375.1. NCBI lineage: Eukaryota > Viridiplantae > Streptophyta > Magnoliopsida > Asterales > Asteraceae > Tanacetum > Tanacetum coccineum. The sequence goes on from BQNB010013722.1 coordinate 50,676, forward strand.
CTCCCTACCACCCCTCTCCCTCCTCCCTCCTCCCTCCATTCTCCCTTCCACTCCACTCCACCCATCTCCCCCCTCCTACCTAAACTCACACTCCCCGATCCCCCACTCTCGCCCTCCCTCCTCCATCCTCCCTACTGCCCGCCTCCTATCCGTCTCTCTCCGACCCCACTCCCCACCCCTGCTCCTCCTAGCTCTTACGCTCTCCCCCCTCTCCCCCTCCTATACTCATCCCTCCTCTCGCCAACATGCTCTTCGCTCCGCACCCCCCCGGCCTCCGCCCCCTCTCTACCTCCCTCCATCTGCCCCCTTCATCCTCCTTCTCCCCCGCTACTCCTCCCTATCTCTCTACCTACTCCTCCCACGTTCCCCCTCGCCCCCACCCTCTCTCCCTCCCCACCACGCCCTCCCCCCTCTCGTACTCCTCACGACTCTCACCCATCCTGCTTTCTGCGTCTCCCCCCTCTCTCCTCCGCTCTACTCCTCCACTCTCCTTCTCCCTTTCCTTCACTCTCCTCTCTCTCCTCCCCTACATCCCATCCCTCGCTCCTCCCCTGACTCCTTCTTCCCCCCCGCTCCTCCTCCCACGCTCTCCTCTCCATCTCATCTCCCTCTACCCGCCCCCTCCGCTGCCTCACTCTCCCTCTCACTACCCTCTCTCGGCTCACCCCTCCCCCCCTGCGCCATCTCTACCTCCTTCCACCGACCTCTGCTCACTCCCAACCTCCCGCTCGGCTCCGCTCTACTCCTCCCTTCCTCCCTCCCCTCCCACTCTCCCCCCGTCCTCCCCCTCCCTCCTCACCCTCCTCTCTGTCCGCCTCTAACTCACCTCCCACTCCGCCCCACCCAGCCCGCCTCCTCTCCTCCCCCTTCCCCCTCTTCTCTACCCGCTCTATCGCCCCCGACATGCTCCACTCTCTCTCCCTCTCTTCCTCCCTACCCCACCCCCCCCCCCCAACTCCCTCTCATCCCCCGGCCGCTCTCTCTCTCTCTCCTCCCTCACCCACTTCCCCCCTCTACCCTTACCCCCCCCCCCTCCTCCACTCCCCTCCCACCCCCCAACCTCCCCCCATCCCCCACCCCGCCCCCCCCTCCCCCTCCTCCTCACCCCCCCCACCCCCACCTCCCCGGTCTCCCTCCCCCACTCCTCACTACACCTCCCCCTCCCCCCATCCCCCTCCCTCTCCCCCTCCCTACGCTCCCTCCTCCCCCCCTACTCCCTACTCTCTCACTTCTCTCTCGCCCGCTCCCTCTTACTCACTCTCCCCCCTTCCTCCCCACCCGCCCTCACTCCTCCCCCTCTCCTCCCCCTCTTCTCCTCATGCCAACTTGCTCCCTCGTCCCCCCCCTCCCTCCCCCTCCTGCTCCCACTTCTTCTCCCCCCTACTCTTCCCTCCCCTCCCCTATCCTCACCCCTCCTTCCCGCCCTCCTTACCCCTCCCTCTCCCACCCCTTCCCTCTCACCTCTCCTGGCTCTCACTCCCCTCTCCTCCTCTCTCCCTCTCCCTCTCCCCCCTCCTCCTCCCCCCTTTCTACTTCCCTCCATTCGCTCTCTCCACTCTCTCGCCCCCTCCCTCGCCCCTCCACGCCTCACCCCTCCTCTGCCTGACTATCCCTCCCTCCTCCTCCCCCTACCTATCCTCCCCTCCTGCACCCCCCCCTCTCCTCCCGCCCTCCCCCCCTCCCACCCCCATCCCTCCTCCCTCCTCACTCCTCCTCATTCTCCCCCCTCCCTCTACCCCTCACCCCCCCTACTCCCTCTTTCTCCCTTTCCCCCTGCTCCCCCAACCCACTCCATTTCTCCCAACTCCCCCCTCCTCCCCCCCCTTCCTCTACTCTCCTCGCTCTCCCGTCACGTCTTTCTCCCCCCCTCTCTCTTCAATCCTCGTCCCACTCCGCTTCCCTCCTCCCCCCCCTGCACTCTCCCCCCTCCTCTGCTTCCCCCACTCCGCCCCTCCTCTCCCGCCCGCCCTTCCCTCTTACCTTCTCCCTCCCCCCGTGCCCCTCCTCTCCGCCCCGCCCTCTACGCCCGCCCCATCTTCCCGCACCCCCCTCCCTCCCTTCCGGTCCGCTCCACTCCCCGTCCCACGTCTCACCCTCTCCTCTCCCTCCTCTTCACTCCCACGACTCTAACCCACCCACTCCCTTCTCCCCCAACCCCTCCTCCTTCTCTCTCTCTCCCCGCTCTGCCCTCTCCTCCACTCCTCACCTTCTCCCCTCCCCGTCCTTCCCTCGTCCCCTCACCCCTCTTCTCTTCTCCCTCCGCACCCTCCCTACTCCCCCCACTCGCCCCCCCCCCTTCTCTCACTCCACTCCCTCCACTCATTGCCCCCTCCTCTACCTCCCTCCCCCTCTCCTTCCCCCCTCACTCCCACTCCCCCACTCCCTCCCCCCCCCTCATCCTCCTCTCTCTCCCCACTCCCTGACTTCTACCACCTCCCCCTCTCCCGCCCCCTCTCAACCCTTCTCTCTTCTCCCTCACCCTACCCTTCCCTTCCCACTCTCCCCCCTCACACTCTTTCGTCTGCCCTCCCTCCCTCTCTCCTCCCACACTCTCCCCTCACTCCCCCATCTCCTCCGCCACTCCCCTCTCGTCCCCCCCCTCTCCCCCCTCTCCCCCCCCACTTCATCCCCTCACCCCCCTCACCCCCTCTTCTCCCATCTCCCTCTTTCTCTCCTCCTTCCCACCCTCACCTACTCCTCCCCCCCCCGCTCCTTCCCCCCTCCTCCCCTCTCTCCTCTCCACTCCCCCCCCCTCCTCTCCCTCCCTACTCCCCCCCCTCCCACCCCCCTCCCTCGCCGCCGTCCCTCCGCCGCCCTTTCTCACCCCCTCCCGCTCACCTCCCTCGTCTCCCCCCGCCTTCACCTCTCCCCCCCATTCCCCTCCCCCCCATCCAGCTCCCCCTCCCTCTCCCCTCCCACTCCTTCACATCTCCCCCCCCGCCTCTCCCCCACTCCCACTCTCCTCCCCACCCTCTTCCCTCTCCTCCCATTCCTCCTCCACTCCCTACACTCCTCTGCTCCGTCCACTCTCCCTCTCTCCTCCCTCTCTCCCTCCCCTCGCCACTCCCTCACGTCCCCCCTCCACTCCCTCCACCTCCCTCTCGACCTTCGCTCCCACTCTTCCCCAGCTCCACCTTGCCCTCTCCTCCCCTCGCCTCCGCCGACTCCCTCCTCTTCCTCCTCCCCCCTCCGACTCTCTCCCCTCCGCCTCTCCGCTCTGCCCTCCCTCCTCCTTCCCTCCCCCCCCACTCCCCCCCCCTCACATCTCCACCCCCTCGCACCCCCTCTCTCACTCTTCCTCCCTACTCCTCTCCCCTACACTCCACTCCTCGCCACTTCGCACCCCCCTCACCTGCCCCCTCCTCCATTTCCCCTCTCCCTCCCCCTCCCCCATCCCCTCCTCCCCCCCTACTTCTCCGCCTCCCCCCCTCTCTCCCCACTCTCCCTCCTCCGCCATCCCCCCCTACCCCCCCCTCCTCACTCGTTCCCCTCCTCTCTCTTCTTCCCCTCCTCTTTCCCCCCCTCTCACCCCTCCTCCTCCCCCCCATACTCTCCGTCTACTCCGTCACACTCCCCCCTCCTCCTTCCCCCTTTCCTCCTCCCCCCCGTCTCTCTTGCCCCGCCTCCCCCCTCGCCCGCTCACTCCCTCCTCCCGCCCCCTCTCTTCTCCTACTCCTCGCCCCTACACTCCCACTCTTCCTCATACGTCCTCCCCTCTCGTTACGCTCGGCACCCTCATCTCCTCTCCCACTTCCTCTCGCCCCACCATCCTCCTACTCCATCTCACCTCTTCCTGCCCTTCGCCCTCCCCTCTCCTCTCCCACTCTCCCCACTCCTCCCCCCTCCCCCCCTCCTCTCCACCTCCCTCCCGCCGTCGCTACTCGCATCTCTCCCCACCCCTCCCCCCCCTACTTCCGCCTCCTCTCCGCCCTCCTCTCCCTTCACAACTCCTCCCACCCTCCCCAGTCCCCACCCACCTCGCCCCTCCATCTCCCCTCAACTCCCACCCCCTCCCCCTCCCCCCCCACCTCCCTCCGCCCCTCTTCTCCCCTCCCCCGCCTCACCAACCTCCCTTCTCTCCTCACTCCCCCCCCCACTCTCTCCCCTCCCAACTCGCCTCCCTCCCCCCCCCCTCACCCTCTCTCCCTCCCCCCCCGTCCTCTCTCTCTCCCCCCTCCTCCCCCTCTCGCCCTCTCCCTCCCCCCATTAGTTTTGGTTTCTCACTCTCTCCCCCCCTCTTCTCTCCTCTCCCCCCCCCTCACTCTCCACTCGCCCTCTCTCCTCCCTCTCTGCCTGCCACGCCCGTCTCTCCTCACTTCTCCCACCTCTTCATACTCTCTCTCCCCTCTGCTCATCACCCTCCCTTCCGCGACACTCTACTCCACTGCGGCCCTTCCTCTCTCTTCTTCCCACTCTCCCCCCTCCTACCCTACTTCCCCCCCTCTCCTCTCCCCTGCCCTACATCCCCCCCCTCTCCCCCCCCTGCCCACCTGCCCCACGCCACCTCTCTCCGTCTCACCCCACACTCTCCCCACCGCTTCTTCTCCCCTCCCCCACTCAATACCCCCGCTCCACCCTCCCTCTTCCTCCTCCTCACCCCCGCCCCCTCCCCTACACTCCCCCCTTCACCCTTCCCTACGCTCCCCCCCCCCCCTCACTCCCTCCCCTCCCCTCCTCTCCCTCCCACTCCCTCCCTCTTCCCTCCTTCCCCTCCCTTCCCCCCTCTCCCCCCCGCCTCTCCCCCCCCCTCTCCTCTCCCCCCCCCCCTCTCCCCCCTCCCCTTCTCCTCCCGCCCTCTACTCCTCTCCCGCCCCCCTACCCCCCTCCCTGCCTCCCGCCTGCACGTCCACACCTCTCCTCCCCCCTTTCCTCTTACCCCTCTTCTCCCCTCCTTCTACTCTCTCTCTCACCTCCCTCCCCTTCCCCTCTCCCCCCTGCACTCCCCCCCCTGCTGCCCATCTCCACACTCGCTCTCCCCCGCTTCCCCTCCCCCCCTGTTCTTCCCGTCCCTCTCCTCCCCCTTCCTCCCACGTCCTCCTTCCTTGGCCACTCGACACTCCTCCCGTCCGCCTTCCCCCCCTCCCTGCCTCCTCCCCTCTCCCTTCCTTCTCTCCTCTGCCCCCTCTACTCCCCCCCCTCTCCCCCCCCCCCTCCCTCCACCCAGCTTCTTCCCCCTCCCCCTCTCCCCTCTCCTCTCCCCTCCTCCCTCTCCTCCTCACCCTTCCCGCCTCCGGCCGCACCTCTCCTCCCCACCACTCTCGCCCCTCCTTGCCTCTCCACTCTCCAGCTCCCCTCTACCTACCTCGCTTCTATCAAAGCTGCTGGATAGACGAATCATAAGGAACTTGGAAAAATTAATTGGTTGCAGAGATTACGGGGAAGACCGCAGACTACTTCAGCGGACAATATGACTTAGTCATATTTTGTCCTACTCTTTCAGGTCAAACTTCGTAATTATAAATCTTTTGAATATGTAAATAAGTAGTGTTAGACTAAAAATAGGCATATATAGTGTCTGAGTACGAATTTTCAAGAATTTCTTAGTAAATTTAAAAAAATTCCAAATTAACGTACTCAAACACCATATAATACCCTCAGAAATTAAGGGGGAGCATTAAAATGTTCCAAATAAGGCTTATTATATATAATCAGAATATTTTTCTCCCCAAATAATTTTATACATATTTGAATCAATTGATTTGACATTTTTGATAAGGGGGAAAATGATTAAAATATATATAACTTGTAAAATGTGATCTGAATTGACTCTAGTGCAGCTTCTTCCTTGTATGTGCAAAACATTTTTGGTTATCGATGCACATATGCAGGGGGAGAAATTTTGAAAGTTATAAACCATCAAGGTACCAAATGTTTTGATTTATATCACAATGTACCTTGATCGATGTTTTCAAATGGTTTTATGGCTGAGAACAATACCAAAAGACCGACCATGTACTTAATTTATTAGAGTTATAAGGTGGTTAGGTGTAGGTGTTCGTTCCCACAATCCAGCCAGAACCAGAGGGATCTACCCAGGGACATTCCATTAGATAGAATAGAAGTCCATAAGTATGACAAAAAGGAGAAAAAGTGAGAAAAGGGAAAAATGCGGACTAAGACAGAGCTAACACTGGAACAAACCTAACAAGGTGTTAGTGATGAAGTCTTGGTAAGCATGGAAGGGGTTGAAGAATGAAAAAGAGAAGTTAAGATAAAGGGTGAAAAGAAAGAAGCCCTCCTTACACTTAGGCAAAAACCGGGTCAATACATATGCTATCAGAAACACTAAGCTGTTGTCTGGTATTAAAGATAGGCGTTCATGGACCCAGTGATGCGATGCACAACCCTTCCTAGCCACTCAAGGTCTCTTAAAAGACTCTTTTTCATTTCTCACGGAGATTACAGACATTTTTATCGACTCTCTCACTCCGAGTTAGTTGGTATTAAAAAGGTAACAGTTTGCTCCAGCCTCTGATTACTAAAACTAAAGTGCACTATTGAGTCTAGAGCCATAAAGATATCATCAATAAATCTCATTAGGACATAATTCCAATATATTTGTTGCTCACACACTGTGAAAACAAGTAATATCTTAAGAGTCCTACGCATTATCCTTGTGATATTGCCAGAACATCAGAGTGATACTTAAGTATTCACAATGACGATGGAAATCCTTCTAGAGCCAACATCAAACAAGCTCTGCGGTAGGTGACTTGTGAGATCCTATATGGATCAAACTTATGACACTGGATATCGATTCAGTCCAGACTATAAATTGACGATTGATGAATTTTGAAATGCATAAAACTCTCGATGTGTCGCAAAATCACTTTAGCACGTGACATGTCGATTGATTTTCAAATCAATTTTTGATTCAATCGGTGAGACTTTGTCTTACTGGTTCACTCATACCGTGTTGTCTGCTTTGAGATGCTCCTGTAATAAGTACGGCTAGTGCAGCTGCAAAACCCTGTCAGGGAGATTCTTTGGAATTCTACATGATCACATGTAGTATTTATACTGATTAACAGGGAATCGAGGTTATTGAAACCGTATTCGATGAAGTGACAAAGAAACTTTCGTCCATATATGTTTTTTATCACTAACCCATTCATGCAGGTAATCCGAATGGTGGACGCAGCTGGTTCAAGACAAGTCAAGATTCATAGCCACATGCTCATACTCGACCGACATATGTAAAGACATTATGAAAGCTCAAGTACATGTTTCAAGACTTCCGCTACTCTGATATCGCACGTCCTTCTTGAAGTGATGAAGTGTTAAAGTTAAAGAACTTCAAACAAGATGAAAATACAAGCTTTCAAGAACAAGAAAAGTATGAGCATGTCAGTCTGAAGGTCACAAGTACACAAGATGGCAAAAGATCACAAGATGATGATTCGAGATTATATTTGGTTGATGATCTCAAAGAAGCTCAAGTTCACATTCAAGTCAAGTTTAAAGGAACAAGCTCAAGCCTAAAGTCTAAAGATCACTATGCATAGTCACAAGATGAAAGACAATATTTAAGACCACGAGCAAAGACCGAATACATTCATATAATGTAAAGCTTAATATTTTTGTAAAAGGATGTGACCTCCCTTAAGGGAGATTGTTAGGAATCGATAAAAGACTCGGCCACACCTAAAATACGTAGCTCGTAGGTCTTATATAGTTTTTGGAACCGTAGTAAGGTAGAAAGGCTAAAGCCTATGGAAAGCCCATGTAGGAGCCCATGGTCGGCCACATACTAGGAGTATAAGTACCCTCTCTATAGCTTGAAGAGGGTGGTTGGTTGGTTTTATTTCTCACACACACATCAATCTAATATTCTATCTTTCTTTCTCTCACTAAAAACCTTCCTTCCATCTCTTTCTCTCTCTAGTTCTTCATTGATTGGTTAAGTGGTTAGATAAAACACATATTCTACATAATTTCACTACCACATAGCGATATGCTTAGGGTATACAAAGAATGACCAGAAGAGAAGGTGAAGCGTCTTATGAGTGCGAAAGCAGAAGAGCCAAAACTGAAAGACATCGCCATCGTTCGATACTTCTCTAAGGTATTCCCTGACGACCTATAAAGATTACCTCCTTCCCGAGAAGTCGAGCTTTGTATCGATTTAATCCCTGGATCAATGCCGCTCACAAAGTCTCCCTATCGCTTGGCACCTACTGAAATGGAGGAGTTGTTGAACCAACTCAAGGAACTTCAGGACAAGGGTTTCATTCGGCCAATTTCATCGCCATGGGGAGCACCAGTATTGTTTTTCAAGAAGAAGGATGGTTCTTTGAGGATGTGTATCGACTATAGAGAGTTGAACAAACTGACCATCAAGAACCGATATCACCTCCTAAGAATAGACGACCAATTTGATCAATTGCAAGGATCACGATACTTCTCCAAGATAGACCTTTGATCCAGATACCATCTGCTGAGAGTGCACGAGGACGACATTCCAAAGACCGCATTTAGAACTCGATATGGGCATTTCGAGTTCACAATAATGCCCTTTGGTCTGATGAATGCACCAGCAGTGTTCATAGACTTGATGAACCGAGTATGCAGACCTTACCTAGACAAATTTGTTATCGTGTTCATCGATGACATTTTTATCTACTCCAAAACAAAGGAAGAGCATGAAATGCATCTAGGGTTAATCTTAGACCTGCTCAAGAAGGAGAAACTGTGCGCAAAGTTTTCAAAGTGTAAATTCTGGTTGCGAGAGGTGCACCACGTGGTTAACACTAATGGCATTCATGTAGACCCCGGTAAGATAGAAGCTGTTAAGAATTGGGAGGCCCCTAAATCGTCAACATAAGTCCTCTCATTCTTAGTTTATCAGGATATTACCGGTGATTCAACACTAATTTCTCTAAGATTGCAAATCACTTACCGTCTTGACTCAGAAGAACAAGAAGTATATTTGGGGTGATGAACAAGAGATGGAATTTCAAACCTTGAAGGATAGGTTGTGTAATGCACCTGTTCTAGCACTCCTCAATGGGCCAGAAGACTTTATGGTATACTGTGATGCGTCATGCCAAGGCTTGGGATGCGTGCTAATGCAAAGGGGAAATGTGATTTCTTAAGCCTCTAGACAGTTGAAGATCCACGAAAAGAATTACACCACCCATGATCTGGAACTAGGTGCAGTGGTATTTTCCCTCAAGATCTGGAGACACTACTTGTATGGGACGAAGAGCGTCATATATACCGACCACACGAGTCTTCAGCATATCTTTAACCAGAAGGAGCTGAATATGCGTCAATATCGTTGGATAGAGCTTTTCAGCGACTATGACTGTGAAATTCGCTACCATCCTAGTAAGACAAACGTAGTAGCTGATGCATTAAGTAGAAAGGAGAGAATTAAGCCTATGAGAGTTCGAGCTATGAACATAACCATTCAGTCGAGTATCAAGAGTATGATACTAGCGGCTCAGAATGAAGCATCTGAGGTTGCCAATGCACCATCAGAAATGCTGTGAGGGCTAGGTGAACAGATGGAGCGTAGGAGTGATGGAGTATTGTATTTCATGGATCGAATATGGGTTCCTTTAATGGGTAATGTAAGAACCCTAATAATGGACGAATCACATAAGTCAAGATACTCTGCACACCCAAGAGCAGATAAGATGTACTGTGATCTTAGAGATATTTATTGGTGGCTAGGGATGAAGAAGGATATAGCCTTGTATGTTAGCAAGTGCTTGACTTGTTCGAAGGTTAAGGCTGAGCATTAGAGGCCATCCGGCTTACTGCGGCAACCTGAGATCCCTGAGTGGAAGTGGGAGAGAATAGCCATGGACTTTATCACGAAATTGCTAAGAACCAGTAGTGGGCATGATTCAATCTGGGTCATTGTAGACCGATTGACTAAGTCTGCTCATTTCCTACCCATTCGTGAAGATTTTAAGATAGATAGACTAACTAGACTCTACCTCAATGAAATTGTAGCAAGGCATGGTGGCCAATCTCGATAATATCCGACCGCGATGGTCGCTTTACGTCACAATTTTGGCAATCGATGCAAGATGCATTAGGAACACGTATGGATATGAGTACGGCTTACCATCCACAGACTGATGGTCAAAGCGAGCATAAAATTTAGACCTTAGAGGACATGCTCAGAGCATGCGCCATCGACTTTAGAGGAAGTTCGGACGTTCATCTTCCATTAGTTAAATTCTCAAAAAACAATAGTTATCATTCTAGCGTGAGATGTGCACCGTTCGAAGCACTTTATGAGAGGAAGTGTCGCTCACCCATTCTATGGGTAGAAATAGGAGAAGGATAATTGATTGGACCTGAGATCGTGCAAGAAACTATTGAGAAGATCTCACAGATCAAGGATCGACTTAAAGCTGCACGCGATCGTCAGAAGAGCTATACTGACAAATGTAGGAAACCCTTGTAATTCAATGAAGGTGATCATGTCCTGCTCAAAGTGTTGCCTTGGAAAGGTGTGGTACGTGTTGGGAAGAAAGGCAAGTTAGCACCTAGGTTTGTTGGACGCTTTGAGATCACTGAGAGGATCGGTCCAGTGGCCTGTCAACTAAGACTACCTCAAGAACTGAACTATGTTCACGACACGTTTCATGTGTCGAACCTCAAGAAATGTTTGGCTAACCCAGACCTACATGTACCTTTAGAGGAAATCCAAGTTGATGCTAAGTTGAACTTTGTAGAAGAGCCTGTAGAGATCTTAGAGCATGTGATTCGTCGTAAATGACTAGTCGAGTAGTATAATATAAGTAATCACGTTGGATAAAAATTACTTTAGGAAAAGTAATAGTTTATCCTCCGGATGTCGTGTCCTAACGAGAGATGAATTTGAAATTCACGAAAATGTTTCCAATATAATGCTTGAATTTCTTTTAATTTTTTTGGTTTTTGGTTAAAAACTAAATATCAAATAATACTAAAGTAGATTAAACTAATTAACAAATACGCAAAGCAATTAAATGAAAAGAACTATATAAAAAGATATGCTTGCTAAGTGACGTGGAAAGTTCCTCAAGTGTGAATTAAGGTTTTACTTAACGAATTAACTTCCTTAGAAAAGATAATTATCTCACAACGTTGGTTTATTTTGACAAAAATCTCTTAAAAAGATATTAATTACTAGATGTGTCGTTTGACTATTTTTTCGGATTTTGTCCTTTAAAACATTCAAACTACAAATCTAAATAATCAAAGATTATTAATTAACAAACCTTTTTACAATCCACACTTAATTTCCAATCCACAAATCACTTAGCAAGCACAAATAAACTACTCACTAATCATAACAATTAAGCTAGCAACAATCATAATATCAAACATAAACATTATAAGCTAAATAATTCTAAACTACTAGTATTAAAAAAGGAAAGAAGAAATAACCGAATGATGAACCAAAATGATATAAAACCACCCGATCTTACAAACTTAATAAACAAATAAGCTTATCACTTTAAAGCTTCTACTTCACTAATTAGCAAGTAAATGTTTCAACTTTATCTACTAATTACTTCCATAAAAACCATAAAGATCAAAACTTTATCTATTTATCAACCTTATAAGACCCTTAAGCTCCGGCCTTAGATGATGGAAGGATGAAATTAGAGATAAAACAAGAAAACAAGAGATTAGGAAAAATAAGCTATAAGCTAAAAACTTTAATTTCAAAATATTAAGTATTTTGAAATAGAAAAGCTAAAGCTAAGAGATCTAAACAAATAAGCTTTTAAAAACTAGATCTACTTTTAGAAATCTAAATCTAAATCTAATAAGCTAATAAGCTAATCAAATAAGCTCTTAATAAGCTTATCCGAAAACTATATGAAAAGTAGATCAAAAATAAGCCAAGTGCTTATTTCGAAAATATATAAGCTTAAAATCAATTCAAATAAGCTATAGAAGCTTAGTTGATTAAGAGACAATAAGCTATTAAGCAATAAGCTCAAAGTAAGCTTAGAAAGAAAAGAAAAGAAAATAGAGGATTAGAAAAAGAAAAAGCTCAAGTCACTTCTAACACAAACATCTTCATTAATAAGCTAAAAAGAGTTGATTACAATAAGCTAAATAAGCTATAAAAGCTTTTACAATAAGCAAAACAATAAGCTAAATCTACTCCTACTCCTAACTAAATTAAAATACTATGTGAAATAAATCCTAAAAATCTCACACTAAAATGAGCAGCTGAGCGTCTGTTTTATAGCCCAAGTGGGGTGTGGGGGTATTTTTGTCAATTCAGGTGATCATCTAATAGAAGCTCTAGATCTGGGGGTATTTTGGTAATTTTAGAGCCCAACCGCCACATTTAAAGCTCATGATTGCTTTGGAGAGCGTTCCTCGGATGCCAGCTGCCAATTCCCATTTTCAACCAATTATTGTTTGCCACGTGTGATTCTAAAAAGTTAAATGTTAGCTTGGGTAATAACGAACGAATGTCCAGACCACATTTCACAATTACTTGCCTGCTCTTAAAAGAAATGAAAAGATAAGAGTTGCCACGTGGAGGGATTTGATAAGCTAAGAGAAAAGGGTAGTGGGTGAGAGTGGAACACTCTACTTGCTCACTAGAATTAATTTAACTGCGTGAAAGTCACTCGCCAAAACCATGCAACGAACAGAAGTCATTTTACAAATGTGATATCACATTTCACTTGGGCCAAGTTTGCTTAGTGGGCCGAGTTCTATTTTTCTGATCTTGAGCCAAACATTTCTTGCATTTATATATTTCGGGCTTCTTGTTATTGGGTCGAGTCCTCTTTAGCTTTTGGGTTTGCATCAGATGGGCCTTTCCCTTTCAATCGTGGGCTGGTGCTTTCAATAAAGGTCTAAGTAAATAATAATGGGTCGGTCCAACCCATATAAATGGTGTCGGGCCGGCCCAATAAGAGATGAAAGCACCGTTAGAACCGTACTCTCGTGCTCTTTCCAATGGCATGCTCGGGAAATATTAACGACTTCGTCTTGATCTCAAAAAACGCGCAAACGTCTTCAAATCTTAACCGAAAGTCACCGTTTTTGCTTTATTTTCAATCCCTTGTACATGCAAGACATAAAAACACAAACCAAACATAATTGCAATAATATTTATCATATTTCATGTTTTTAGTCCGTTTATTAGTGTTTTACGGGGTATAATGATGTGTGTTTTAGCACACATCAAATTCCCCCACACTTAAGTCATTGCTGGTCCCACACACAATGTTTATAAAACACGCCCGAAAATAAATAATTTAACCCTCTATCTTATGATCCCTCACAATCAAACAAGAACAGAAAAGGTCCATTAAGAAGGGTTCAAAAATCATTTATCTAAAAAACGCCCCCGTTTTAACCACTTATTTAATAAAGAAAAAGACTAGGATAAAATTATAAAATAGGCTTTAATAACGGGAGTTCGTCATCCTCGATTTTTCATGATCCCCAAACTAAGCTTAAAACGAAATCACAGTTAAATATAAAATTAGATGCTAACACTACTCATAAACGCTAATTGTGTAAACGCAGCTACTTTTCGCTCCCTTATTCTTAAATCCTCTAAGTATTTTATTATTATTTTTAATGACAAATCAATTATGTCCTTATTAATATAAAGTAAACCGGTTTAAACCATAATTAGTTTAAATTCCTTTCCTAAAGAGACGATATGGTGAGAATAAGGTCCACATTAAGGTTCTAATATCGCATGATTTAGGGGTTATCCTTTTTATTTCATCCAAAACAACTCAACTACGAGTCCAAAGACGGAGGCTTTATTTAGATAACCTCGGAGTCAAAATTTGGCTTTATTATTATTATTATGCAACAATATTAGCCTTCGGTCCTTTAAACAACTGACACATCGGGTGTCCTAACGGACAAGAGCCAGTAGTCTTATTTCGACCTCAGAAATTTTCTTGACCTTTTTGAAGGTTGCAACATTAGGCGTCCTAACCGACAAGATGCAGCAAACTTTTATCAGTCTCGGATTAACATTATTATTATTATTACCTCCACCCTTTAAACGACTGCAACATCGGGCGTCTTAACCGGCAAGATGCAGTGGTCTTATTTTGGCTTCGGTTTAGCACATTATTATTATTATTATTATTATTATTATTATTATTATTATTATTATTAGCCAATAAGTCCTGTGGTCTTTTAACTACCGAGACATCGGGCGTCCTAACCGACAAGACCCGGTAGCCTATTTCCCCATAACACTGACTGATTCTCGATGTGTACCTTACTTTCACCAGAAGGAATCTCTACGAAGGGGTCTAAACTAAAAATCGCAAAAACCAAAGTAACTTTATATATTTAACAATTATATAACGTTTATTAAGCTGGTGGAAGCAAAAACCCACAATTAACTTCTATGAGCTCTAAAGAGATCCAACTACTCAACGCTTAACATCTAACTTATATTTAACTCTATCATTTTTTGTTCTTTGCAAAATTTTAAAGTTAAGCAAACGCTTGGTCTCGAAAGCTAAGGGGAAAGCTAGAGTGCAAAACTCGGTCAAGTCAAAATATCTCTAGTTCTACGGGCCTACTTATTCACGTATCTAACAATAACTAATTTTTTTTTATTTTTTTAGCATAAAATAAAGCAATATTTTGGTTAAAACGGGGTTGCGAGGGACACAGACAGGCACAACTAAGATCAATTTTGATAGAAATCCCCCCCCCCCACACTTAGAATGGAACATTGGATTCAATGTTTAAAAATATCGGGTTTAACCCCCACACTTAGGAACGAAAAAGGCAAATGCAAAAAATTCCAAGTGTGAAAGGGGAAATAAAATCAGATATATATATATATATATATATATATGATCAGGATTAAGGATTCCCAGGATATAAATATGAAGATGATCGAAGACCGCGTGATTCGAGGATTAAAAACAAGCACAAAGGTCTTCAAGATCAAAGGAAATCCTGCAAGCAAAAACAGATAACCACGAAACACAACATGGATAGAAGCACACCTCCACACTTAGGCTAAACATACACCTCACTTATTCATTACTAATACTACTATTATATTAGTACTACTACGAAATACACCTAATATAGCAAGCAACTTATTTAATATTAAGGATAACACAGGTTGCCTCCCGAGAAGCGCTTGTTTTTATTCGAGTCTCTAGCTTGACTCTAGTGTTACTTACTTTTACTTTCAGGGTCAAATCCATCACCCGATGCTAGGTGAGGATGGTAAAAGCGATACATCACCTCCTTTGGTGAGTATGCATCAGGACGGGGTGATGACATATGATGAAAACCAAAGGAAGGGATCTCCATCACCATCGTATCCTCACCCGACTGTGTTAGGGAGAAAATGGATCAAATCTTTCCACCTTCCTTAAGCTCAATTGCTTAGAAGCGGGAGGTGGTGTGACTAGCAAGGAAGACTCATTAATAACTAGAGTCGACTCAGGGGGGTCCAGACTACTAATGTCCTCAAACTCCTTATCAAAGAGTGGATTATCATAACATAAGATATAATCATCATTAAAGTCGAAGAAAGGGTTTGAGAAAGTCACATCATAAGATATAGGCACCGAATCAGAATTTCCTAAAGGTTCATCAAACACCCTTGGGACAGGGACAAGGTCATCGGCTAGTAAACGTTCTAGTTCTTCTATGTCCCTACTAAGATTGAAGTCAACTTCCCTATCCCCCGTTGAGAGGGTGTCTAAATGCTCTCCTAAAGGTAAGTCAATATCTAATTTTTCTTCCCTAACATCAGTGGTGGCAAATGTGTAGTAATAGGTATATTACACTCTAAATCATCACAAACTGAAGTCACCTCCGACCCCTTTGGATTGGGACAAGATCATCAACACTAGACTTTATGAATTTGTCATTTTCCCTTGCGGGAGTAGTGCTAATAATCTCATCCCTCATTAAGAGGGTATCGGAAGGTTCCTTAGTGAGTGAATCGATCTCATTGTCTCCCTTGTCACTCCCCTCAAGATGATATAAGTCAACGGGAGGATTTTGATTAGAACTTATAAGGTTCATCATCTCCTGAAGACTGTTTAATTTGTTTTCAAAATCCATGTTAAGTTGTTCTTGATTTATCATGATCTGTTCTTGAGTTTTGTCGAATCGTTCTTGAGATTCGATCATGTATGTCATCAAATCTACTCGAGTTATCTTGCTTAGGGAGAGCGGCTGAGGGGGTGTGAACTGTGAAGGTTGGTCAAAATAAGGAAAGTCATAATTGTTACTAGGAGAAGGCTCATAGACAAGCTGGTTCCTGGTTTGACAATCAGAGCTATAATGGGGACCTCCACAGACCTCACAACAGTCGAACTGCTGTGTCAGACTAGGTGAATAAAATAAAGATTGGTCATAACCAAAATCTTGATTGTAACAGGGACCCTGATCAAAGACGGGTGTGTTCCCTATTTGACAATCAAAGCCCGGGTGAGGGCTCCCTCCACAATACTCACACGAGTATGTCTCAATCGGGTGTTGCGAGAGTTGGTTAAATAAATTAGGTGTTTCATTATAGGAATAAGGATTTTGGTCATAGACAAACCCGTTTCCCATCCCTACAATTCTACACCCGAGACAATTTCCACCATTTTGGGGACCCCCACAACATGAGCAATTATATTGGCCAGATAATATTTGTCTTTCAATTTGGTTCAAAGCTCGGGAAAGTTTTGCCAGTTGCTCATTTAAAGCTTCCGAGTAAGACATAGCAGATAAAGAATTAAACAGATAAGAGGGTTAATAAGATAAGAATTAAATGAGAAAAGAGGAAAAAAGAGAATATATATTATATTTTTATAAGGATAATAAAAATATTTTTGGTATTTTTTTAAATATTTATAAAAAGAAAAGGAAAAATAAAAATAAAATAAGAAGGAAAATATTTTTTAGGTTTTTTATAATTTTTTAAAAATACGAAAATCAACTTTCTGAAGAAAGGATCTTCAAGGCATTAACTTCAAACACCACGTGTAGATCGTACACCTCTCCCAGGCAATTGCGCCAAAAACTGATTCGTCGTAAACGACTAGTCGAGTAATATAATAAAAGTAATCACATCGGATAAAAATTACTTTAGAAAAAGTAATAGTTTATCCTCCGGATGTCGTGTCCCAACGAGAGATAAATTTGAAATTCACGAAAATGTTTCCAATATAATGCTTGAATTTCTTTTAATTTTTTTGGTTTTTGATTAAAACTAAATATCAAATAATACTAAACTAGATTAAACTAATTAACAAATAGGCAAAGCAATTAAATGAAAGAACTATATAAAAAGATATGCTTGCTAAGTGACGTGAAAAGTTCCTCAAGTGTGAATTAAGGTTTTAATTAACGAATTAACTTCCTTAGAAAAGATAATTATCTCACAACGTTGGTTTATTTTGACAAAAATCTCTTAAAAAGATATTAATTACTAGATGTGTCGTTTGACTATTTTTCCGGATTTTGCCCTTTAAAACATTCAAACTACAAATCTAAATAATTGAAGATTATTAATTAACAAACCTTTTTACAATCCACACTTAATTTCCAATCCACAAATCACTTAGCAAGCACAAATAAACTACTCACTAATCATAACAATTAAGCTAGCAACAATCATAATATCAAACATAAACATTTTAAGCTAAATAATACTAAACTACTAGTATTGAAAAGGGAAAGCGGTTATAACCGAATGATGAACCGAATTGAATGAAAAACCAACCGATCGAATAAACTTATTTAA
>BQNB010013723.1:0-72278 GCA_026074375.1 Tanacetum coccineum
ATTATTTTTATAATATTTATACGCGTTATAAACTTTATAAACATTATTTTATAAACTAGTTGCACTATAAATAAGTTAACATTGTAAAATTAATTAAAATAGTAAATCAAGCGAACTAGACCATAATTAATTTTCGAACAATTAAATAATGTTACGAAAGCCTATACATGGAAATTAAATGATGAACTTAACGTAAGCATTATTTTGGCTAATAAACTAAAACAACTATTAGGTGGTGATATAACAATATAAAATATAGTGCATTATTTGATATTCACTTGCATTATTTTAAATCAACCTATAATTAAATAGGTTGCATACCGGTCTTTTGTGACGACTTTCCTTGTTGATTTTTCCAAAATCAATACCATTACTTGAGGTGAGTTTCATTGCCCCTATTTTACTTGTTTTGACTATTTTGGGAGAGAATACATGCTCATTTACAAACTCGTTCACATATTCGTTTACATACTCGTTTTCATAACTCGTTTACATACTCATTTACAAACTTGTTTTCATGCTCGTTTATTTTATAACAATGCTATTACTTTTCAAGACTTTGTGAGTTTATAGCCCCGCTTTAGCTTGTTATTTACTATTTTACAAATCTTGAGGTGAGATAAATTGCTTGTTTTACATTTGGACGCAAGTACACTTTTAAACGATTATGAATTTTGCCTAAGTAGCGATAACCCACTATGCCCACTATCATGAACTGTTAATTACTTTGTGTAAGCGCGTGTGTTATAAATTTTGCCTAATCGCGTGTGTAAGTACACTTTTAAACGATTATGAATTTTGCCTAAGTAGCGATAACCCACTATGCCCACTATCATGAACTGTTAATTACTTTATGTAAGCGCGTGTGTTATAAATAAATCTATTTGAGATTGACATCCCCGTCCAGGATTGGTGCCAAACATGGCCAACGGACGTATACCATATCGGACTTTAGATGTTGCGGGTTAAGCATCTACATGGGTACTTTGATTGCCAGAAATTGATTGCCATACTTATACTGTTGTAGCTTCAGTGTCATGAGCTTAGTGAAATCATAATTACATTTTGTGATATTGTATGTGTTAGATTTATCATACACTTTGAAATCTTGCGGTCCAACATTTATGCTTACATAAACCTATGAACTCAACAACTTTATGTTAACACTTTTAAGCATGTATGTCTCAGGTACTTTACTAGTTATGAAGTATTTGAAGTGCATTGGGTCTTCATTCATACAAGACTACATTTTCATGGAATTTTCATGCACTACTTTCCTCGTTGTATTTTTAACTATGAATTTCATTTGATGCAATCATGGGACAACTTATTTTGAACTTATTTATTTCAATGAAACAACGAGGTCATCTTTTAAACTACTCATATTACAGGTCGTTCTCTTAGATCTTGTGATATTGTATTATGAAGTAACGCCCCCGGTTACCATTCCGCTGCCACATATTTTAGGGGTTTACAATGGGGTTTTTTTTAATAGATTGTATTTTATAAAAAGAATAAAAGTCACTCAAAGTACAAATGATGTAAGTCGCCAAAATCACACGTATCAATACTGATTACACAAATATCCACGTATTAAAAAATAAAGAATTAACATTAAAAAGTCGCCTAAAGTACATATGCCGTTTGTCGCCAAAATTTGTAGGGACCATTTGATTATAAAAGCATTTTTTTGTTTGACTTTTTTTTAGTAGAAGACAAAATAAAGTCGTCCAAAGTACATGTTCATAGGTCGCCTAAAAAATGTTCTGAAAAGAGGTTCTTACATAAAAGGTACACCCAATGGACACTTGTCAACATTTTAGTTTAGATGATTTGGACGACTAGTCACCTGGTTTATTTTGGGAAGTCGTGTTTTTGATCTAAAAAAGGTAAACACTTTGAACGACTCAAACATTTAAAGAATTTGCCCTTTCCTTTTTCTGCAAGTTGTGATTTCCTTTAACAAAAAAGGTAAAAGAATAGTTTGTATTTTAGAAATTGTAAAGTGAAGCTATAATAGTCAATATTTCTGAATAAGCTATATGAAGGTAAATAAGTTTTGTAAAAACAATAATTTGGTAAAAAGACTCAAGGGTAATGAATAGATGCTATATCACGTGTCCTAAATTAATAGTCTACATTTCTTTTTTGGGATGTCTCAATTTAATTATCCATTACATATGGAAGTTTGTTCAAATTTACTATATTACCTTTATTTGAAATTATTATTATTACAAATTTTAAAGAAGACTTTAATTAATTAGTTAAGGGTAAAACTGTCATTCTGCTAAAAAATAAGAAAGAGAAAGCAGTAATAAATGCAGTATTTTTAAACTTTATGTTTTTGTTGAGAAACAATAATTTTAAGAGGGAGTGAGTAATAAAAACAACCTCTACCATTTAGCTAAAGTAAAACTATGTCTTGTGATCAATTTGAAGATGAGACACGTGTATAAACTGTGGAAAACTATAAGGGGTGTTGAATAGTTTACCGCTTTTTAATTTAATGTATAGTTTGTTTACAAAAACTTAGATTCGACTTTATGTGAATTAAGTATGTGAACAATATGAACAATATAACTAAATAAATATGTGATAACAAGATATGAAATAAATATGCAAGATAAGAGATAAAAGTTTGAAAGATCAAACCACAACACAAGGATTTATAGTGGTTCGGTAACGAAGCACCTTTTCGCCCTACTCCACTCCCTGAGCACCAAACTCAAGAGTTTTCTTTACTATGTCAACAAGCTCCTTTTAGGCGGAGAAAACCGTACACAACTAAGCTTACACCGATTTACGACACTAAGCCAAATGTCCAGTTCAAATCCTAGCTAGAACCAATCTATCACAACTTTTGTATTTTGAGGATTAAAATACTAACCGCACTACTTCACAATAATTCACAACTTCACTTCACTTCACTACTTCTCTTCACTTCACTACACTTCACAATTTCACTACACTTCACAACTTCACTACGCTTCACAACTTAACAAGATCACCCTGATCTATCTAAACTCTTGACGATCACCACGATCTAACTAACCTTCTTATGATCATAACAATCTAACTACTATACACACCTTTCACAATATACACAAATGATTTACAAGATATAACGCAATTGTAACTATGTTACAAGAACATACTAAACTATAATACTTCTTTATTTGATCATAGGAAGTATTCTTCTCTTGCACTTGAGGATCTAAGCTTGGATCACTTGAAAACAAAGCTTATGATTTAATTATCAAAGAAATGAAGGGAAAGTATAAACTGATTTAGAACAGAAAGAATGTGTGTGCAAGAGGTGAGAAAATCGGTGGGGAACAGTCTAGTATTTATAGGCAAAGCTGGGGAGCTTTTTGTCTGGCCGGCCCCCTTAGCTCCATGGTCGGCCTCCTTATCACTAAGGGAGCCGCCCTTACATTTAAGGGGGGCGCCCAAGCCAAGACGCTCCCTTTTTTGTCTTTTCCAGGGGAGGTGTTTTTTGGAACATTTCAAGCCATTTTTAGATAGAAAATTTGAATTCAAAAATTTTATTTTGAATAAAACATTTTTTTTAATGTAGAAAATGTTTTGTAAAAGTTATAAACATGTTTGTAACATTTTATAAAAAAATGTGAGGTTGAATAAAAATCCCTTTGATCATAAAACGCATTAAGCATTTATTTATTCATACCTTTAAGTGATTAAAATTTTAAAATGAAAATTTACTACTAATTACTTGTTTAAGTTTAATTTTACATTGAGCGTTTTTACATTTTGTGATTATCAAAACGTAGAGAGGTCGAAAAGTATTTATAATGTTTTTAGGCATTATTTCTATCAATAATCTCCCATTTTTTGATGATTACAAAATCTAAACTCATTAAATGTAAAATTAATTTTAAGCAAGTATTTAGTGAGTTTTATTTCAATTTCCAAACAGGCAAATGCCTTTTCTAAACATCAGGTTATGACAAATGCCTTTCCTAAACTGCAAATTCATTTTTTAAACATCTGGTTATGACAAATGCATTTCCTAAACTGCAAATTCATTTCCTAAACATCAGGCTATAACCCATCCTAAAAAACCATGATCTGTGACATCATGCTAGACTGCTCTTATAAAATAAAAACGGTTGTTCTTGTAAATAAAACTGATGGAAAAACGAAAAAAAAAAAAGGAAAAATGGAAGCTATTGTGGAATGATTTTCAGATTTAAAACAAATTGTGCGGAATGAGCATGGGTCATGATGGTTACATGAATGTACATAAATCTAAATGAAACACTAACCCTCTTAAAGATCCAGCTATCAAACATAATCTAATAACCAGCAATGTAGACCTAAGCTGCTGAATCATTTTCTAAACATCAGTTAATGGAAAATGCATTTCCTAATCTAAATATCCAGGCTATAACCCATCCTAACACTGCAAATTCAAAACTGTAAATTCATTTCCTAAACATCAGGCTATAACCCATCCTAAAGATCAACTAATCTAACATAATCTAACCTGCAAGATTATGACCTAAGCTGCAAAATGCATTTTCTAAACATCAGATTAATAACCTTATTGCATACAGGTGCAAATGCATTTCCTAAACATCATCACCTAATCTAACATGTAAAAAATTACAAAAGCAGCCTTTCAAGGCATATATACATTACCAATACATAGTTTAGTGCATACAATCCTAAAGTTTAGTGCATACAATCCCAGAACATATAACTAATTAGATAAAGAGTTATTACAAACCAACCAAAAGACTTATCTTGAGCAAGAAACTTAAGAGTTTCTCTTTCTACCAGAACCAAAACATCTATCTGTTGCTTTTGGAGCTCTAACCACAAAACAAACATGGTCACTTTGACCAAACTGTATGATTTCCTGACTACAACCACCACTTCATGTATGGCTCCTAATGATCTAAGACCATAATGTGCTTGACCTCTTGTGTTGGTACCCCTAGAACTTGAAGCAATTTCTGGATGTGGGTACACGATATCAAGTGACATGGGGTCTTCTTCCTCAATCTGCATAGGGACATCAAGTGGTTTTAGCTTTTCTTTCTCAGTCTGCATAGGGACATCCAGTGGTTTTGGCTCTTCTTCCTCGGTCTGCTTAGGGAATTGCCATTGAGGATCACGACCAGGCAGAAAGTTGATTAAATCTTTACTAGAATCTTTTGACAGATAATCATGTGAGTCCTTAGATGAATCATTGTATGAGAAAACATAAGCATCAAGGGATGTGTCATCATGTGATATAACTATCACTTCTACAAAGATGTATAAGGATAGTGAGGGCACAAAAATGATATGATTAAAGAATAAAAAGCATACTTAAACACTCAATCATCTAGTGCTAGGATTAAAGACATGGTCAAATGATAAGATTAAAGAATCAAAGAGCACACTCAAACACTTTACCCATGTCAGACCCCATTTCCAAACATAGAGTCATTGCCCATTTTAAGACCAACAATCATTTTTTCTATTTCCAAACACACTATATTGAACCATTTATGTGAAATTTACCCATTTTAGACCCTATTTCCAAACACATAGTCATTGCCATTTGAGACCAACAATCTTTTTTCTATTTTCCGAACACACTATATTGAACCATTTATGTAAACATTTACCCATTAAGACCTAGTTTCCAAAGGGGTGGAGAGGCATAAGTCATTATCTATTTTGAGACCAATAATCATTTTTTCCATTTCCAAACATAGTATATTGAACCATTTAGCTAAAATTTTCCCATTTTAGACTCCATTTCCAAACACATCATACTAAAATGAATAGCAAAACCTTAACTGACTAACCTTTTTGCTTTAGCCTTATATCTCATAACTTGAAAAAAAGTGCTTCTACATTGTTTATCCTCTGTTCAAGTTCAACTACCTCCTTAATTCCTGATGAGCTTTTGCTTTTAATCACAAATGATATCAAAAAATCAATACATAAAAAATGACCTCAATTGGTCAATCTATAGCAGGAACAATGCAACACAATGTAAACTAACCTTCATATTGTATTCCCCTAGTCCTTGTCATCTAGAAATATATAAAAAGTCCAATACCTAAAGAGGACAATTGATCAAAATATCATAAAAAATTCATTTTTTACACTAACCACACTAGAACAAAGATACATATAACCAGAGACCATTAACCACACTGAGGTAACCTAAACAAATTCAATCTTATAGCATCAAAATAAAAATGCAAAACAATTGCCATAGATTATGAAAAAACTAGGCAAAACACCAAATGAGTAAACCAATAACACAAAAGAAAACTAACTTGATTATTATACTAGCACAACGACCACAAAAACTGTCACATAGCCCCTAAACGGGGCTGGATGGAATACGTGTCCGGGAGTGTGACATCATCATATTTTGAACACAAGGCACGAGAGAACGACCACTAATGGACGTTTTGAAAATCATAACTCGTTGCATTGTTTAAAAATAGATAAGTTTTACAATATTCAGGAGAAATTAAACATTTGCGGAAGCGTAAGTATAGCGGAATCATAAATTTGGTTTTTAAAATACAATGAGTATGAATGATAATAAAATCTTGGTTATGGTATCATATTGCACGTAGACTCCACATTGCACGTCAAAGAAGTCCAAAGCTAATCACCTAAGAAAAACATGCTAAAACAGTCAACATAAAGTTGAGTGAATTCATAGGTTTAAGTAAAGCATTTGTGAGAATCCAAAAGCGTTTAGTGAATACTGCTTCACTCACAGTATTATGAAAAAGATGTTTAGTAATTTGAAATGTTCAAACAAAGTAGTGTGGACCACAAGATTTCAAAACGTATGTGACAATCTTAGCAGTTTACGATTTCACATACAAGCACATGAGACTATTATAACAAATACAATATCACATGAAAAGTACTTACTGTTGCGCTATGCTCATGACACCGAAGCTCAATTTAAAAGGAAGCATATTATATGCCAAATAGAATTACTCGCCCTAAAGGTATCTGACCAAGATCACCTATTGACTTTCTGACATGGTATATATCCGTTTGTTCGGGACCTCCAAATCTAGTAAGCGCTACTTACCCAGATAAGGATAATTACTCCCAATAGATCTATTTATAACACTCGCGCTCACTTAACTAGTACAGTCGGTTAAGCAATTGACGGTTCTTGATAATTCGGGCATTAGTGGTCTATTCGTAACTTAGGCAACATGTAAACAAGGAAAGTAGATCAAGATACTTGTGTCCATAGTAAAATCAACCAATGTATTTCCAAAAGAAAGGTTTTAAGTAATTACATCCATAAGTAAAACAAAGTATGATATAAATCATGTAACCAAGTTTGCAAACGAACATTTATAAGAGTTTGAAATCATAAGAGTAAATAAGTTTGTAAACGAGCATGTTCTCATCCCAAAATAGTAAAGTAAAAGTAGTAAAACGAAGGGCTATGAACTCACCTTGATGTTGAAGAACAATTGACAGATAGACATCTAATATGCACAACACAAACGGAAGACGAAACGACTCGATCAAAAAGTTGCAACCAATCTTATCGGATAATACCCACCAACTTAGAATGATGAATGTGATACGTTGATAAAATATTTAGATCTCAAGTTGTAATAGTTTGGTGGTTGGTTAAATAAAATAAATCGAAAAGCAACGCCAAGTATGTAATATATTTCGTATATATTACGTATGAAAATAAACACTTACATAATTCATATGTTAAACTATATAATGAAGACAAACATATAAAAGAATAAATCGAAGTGATAATAAAGAATGTGATAAAATAATTAGACCAAATAATTCGACACGTTTTAGAAAAACACCACTTAAATAGATGAATAAAAGTTCTTATACAAAAGAAGACGTACGTTTTAAAGTTACGAATTAAGTAAACGATGTTTGTAAAGTTTTTACAAAAGTTATGGTTTTATCTTCTAATCAAAAGTTATAAAATATAAATAATAATTGATAATTTAGTATTTCGTTTTATTTACGTGTTGTAACCAAAATAGTTGTCTCGTTTATAAAAGTATAACTTTCGTTCGTTATCGAGTTATTGTATAATTGTAAATAATATATCTTTAAGTATAACTTAGTCTGATTTATCGATTTCCAAAAATAATAGAACTTGTAGCGAAAAATACTAAGTATATAAATTTATAGAAATTTTGGCATGATCTATTCGTTTATACAACATTTCCCATATTTATAAAATTCAACATTTTCCACTTTCAAAACAATCAATATCGCAATACATTTGCACGTTTTAATTTATATCTAATCGAGATCGACATATAATAATATAAGCAAAACAAACACACCCTATGTGTTGTTAAAAGCAAGTCCAAACACTCTATATGAGCTGAACCAAACGCACCCTAATGGTACTGATGTCCCAAATAGCCCCTTTACGGGCTGTTAAACCCTATTCCAAACACCCTTAAAGCTGTTAAATCGCGTATCCAAACACCCTTGTTGACAGATTATGCCCAAAACCAAACGCCCCTTAAATATATTAAAACACAAAAATGAAAATAATAAGCAACCAATTTATTTAACCATTAACCACCATTTTAATCCGGTTTTATATTTTATAAAAACTTTCATATCTTTATTAGCCGTGTTAGGAACGAGAAAAGTATCGGTAATATATATAGTCTTAGCCCGTAGTTACTTATATGATTAGTCTAGTAAGCTAGTCTGGCCCAAGGCCCATGGAAAGCCCATCATAACCCATGTCCGGCCTCCTAGAACTATATAAACACCTCTCCATGTCTTGGAGAGGTGGTTGGTTGGTTCTTGTATTCTAATTTTTCACTAATGCATTATATGTTTCTTACTTTCTCTCTCTAGAATACATCCTTCCTCCCACTTTCTCTCTTTAGTTCTTGTTTCATTAATATCAAAGATTACTAGTATTCTACAATTGGTATCAAGAGCCATGGAGTGGTGTTTAGTTTTTGTGTTTGTATTTTGGTTTTTGTGTTTGTTTTTTGCAAAATCGTCCTTTATCTTTGTTTCTCTATTTTTGAAGCTTATATATACACTAAAGGATCATTTACTTTGGTAAATCTGATCTAGTATCTTTAAGATATAGGTGTACAAGCTTAGAATCTAGAAAAATGTCATCTTTTTGTTACTTTTGTGTTCAAGACCTTTATAAAGTACAAAATCTTGATTTTAAATTTTTCGGCTTAAAAACCTTAAAGTTTTCATTTTTCTTGTTCCTATAGGGTTAGTAATACTAGTTGTACAAGATTTTTTGCAAAAAACCAATCAAAAATGTGTCTTTTTGAGTTTTTGTAAAATTGGTTTCGTCATAGTTATAACCGAACTAGTTGTCGTAGTTGTAACCGAACGAGTTGTTTATAGTTAGAACCGATCGAGTTGTTTATAGTTGGAACCGATCTAGTTGTTTGCCAGTTGGAATCGAACTAGTTTGTTTGTGTTGGAACCGATCTAGTTGTTTGCCAGTTGGAACCGAACTAGTTTGTTTGTGTTGGAACCGATCTAGTTGTTTGCTAGTTAGAACCGAACTAGTAATTTTATGTTGGAAACGATCTAGTTGTTTTCCAGTTGGAACCGAACTAGTTTGTTTGTGTTGGAACCGATCTAGTTGTTTGGAAGTTAGAACCGAACTAGTAATTTTGTGTTGGAACCGAACAAGTCAAGATTCTTTGTGAGCTGAACTAGTCTTTTCAGTTTCAACCGAACCAGTTTACACCATTGTCAACCGAACTAGTCTTTTTAGTTTCAGCCGAACCAGTTTACACCTTTGTCAACCGAACTAGTCTTTTCAGTTTCAACCGAACCAGTTTACCCCTTTGTCAACCAAACTAGATAACCAAACCAGTTTTTACCTTTGGCAACCGAACTAGTGAAACGAACTAAACTAAAACTTATCAACTCAAATTTCTAAATTATACGGTTATTTCTTTGACTTGTAAAATCCCGTGAAACATTAACTTGTTTTCCCAATTTTGTCGAGAATTGTAAAATCCTGTGTAGTTTCAAGAATTATTTCAAGACTCGACAACCACATAATCAAACACAATTTCTTTCTACCACCGATCGATCAATCAGTAGTCTTTTTGATACCACGGTTATCAATGACGAATCTTGCTGATAAATCACTTCTCTCGAGTGGTGACAATAAACCACCGATGCTTGAAAAACATTTGTATGATTCATGGAAAAGCATAATGGAACTTTATATGATGAATAGACCACATGGTAGATTGATCCTTGCTTCCGTTGAGAAAGGTTAACTCGTTTGGCCATCAATCACAGTGGATGGCATAACAAGACTTAAGGAATATACTAAACTCACTCCCGCTGAAGCCATTCAAGCTAATTGTGATATCAAAGCAATTAATATCATTCTCCAAGGCCTTCCAACTAAAATTTATGCTCTTGTGAGTCAACATCGTGTAGCCAAGGATCTTTGGGAGAAGATTAGATTGCTAATGCAAGGAACGTCGTTAACAAAACAAGAACGAGAGTGCAAGCTATATGATGAGTTCGATAAGTTCACCTACAAGAAAGGAGAGTCGTTACACGAGTACTACTTGAGGTTTACTCTACTACTTAATGATATGAACATCTACAAGATGCCACTGGAGCAATTTCAAGTTAATACCAAGTTTCTGAACACTCTTCCTGATGAATGGAGCAAATTTGTTACTGATATTAAATTGGTTAAAGACTTGCACACAACCAATGTTAATCAGCTTCATACTTACTTGGGACAACATGAACGACATGCAAATGAAGTTCGTTTGATGCATGAACGTAACTCCGATCCTCTTGCTTTAGTTGCATCTCACCAGTTAACTCAGTCTGCTTATCAATCTCATCTACACACTTACCTGAACTCTCAACCTCAACTACAAGTTTCACCATATCAGTCTTCACAGTTTGTATCACCTTATCAGTCTTAATAATACTCAACTCATCAATCATCAACACCTCTTTCAGTCACTTATCCATCCAATGATTGTCAATCATCAATTCACCACAACGTTTATTCACCATCATCATCCATCCCTTAATTGGAATATCCTCCCCTAATTAACCAACAATCTGAATTTTCCCAACAAGACTCCGGTCTAATTGTTCCAAAGGAGAAGAACACATGTCCAGACAGTGCACCAAACCAAAGAGAAAAAAGGGATGATTCATGGTTTAAGGATAAAGTGTTGCTGGTACAAGCTCAAGCAAACAGTCAAATTCTAAATGAAGAGGAACTAGCTGTTTTGGCAGATCCAGATATTCCAGAAGGTCAAGTCACACAGACTGTCATCACTCACAATGCTGCTTATCAAGCTGATGACTTGGATGCATATGACTCTGATTGTGATAAACTTAACACTGCCAAAGTTGCTCTCATGTCGAATTTATCTCACTATGGTTGAGAAGCTCTTTCTGAGGTACACAATCATGATAATGTGAATAATGATATGCATAATCAAGTTGTGCAGGCTATGCCATTTTTTGAACACTCAAATGTTGTAAATCAGTCAGAGACTAAAATAACCAGCGATAGCAATATCATTCCTTATTCTTAGTATCTGGTTGAATCACAACAGGTAGCTGTTTAAAATTCTAATTCTTCTGCACAATAGGATGATTTGATATTATATATGATTGAACAGCTTAAAACCCAAGTAGCTAATTGTACCAAGACTAATCTAGAAAATAAGAGTGTCAATGATACCTTAACTGCTGAGCTTGAAAGATATAAAGAAAAGGTTAAAGTTTTGAAAGAAGGACAAAATGTTGATTTAGGGAGTAAGGATACTGTTTCAGATACATCTGCACAGTCTGTTGATATTGATCATCTTAAACAAGCTCTTTCAGAACATTTAAAAGAAAAGGAATCTTTGTTGCAAACGGTTACTCTTCTCAAAAATGATTTTAAGAAAGAAGAATCTAGGAATATTGATAGGGAAATGGCGTTTGAAAAACAGATCAAACACCTAGATAATCTTGTTTTTAAAAGAGATCAATCTGCACAAACTGCTCACATGTTGACAGAACCTTAGTTTTTCTATGATAATACCACTAGACAGGCTCTAGGTTTTCAAAATCCTTTCTATCTAAAGAAAGCTCATCAGTTGGAACCTCATTTATATGTTGGTGATATTGTTGCAAAAACTAATCCTATTGTGATCCCTGACTCAGAAGAGACCCTAACACTTGCTGAAGAGAGTCGTTTAAAAATGCTTTTAAAACATAAGGACAATATGATGTTAGAAAAGAATAAACGTATTGATACAACACCAATAGATTATATTGCTCTTAATCAACTTTATCTTGATTTTCCAAAACGATTTGCTCCACAAACTGAATTATCTGCTGAACAAGCCTTTTGGTCATAAAATTATGTGACTTCTTCCGAACCCACACTTTCTATTAGACCCACCAATGTTGAGGTTCCAAAAGAACTTCCTAAAGTCAGCATGGTTAACACGAGTTTGAAAAAACTTAAACACCATCTTGCTAACTTTGATGTGGTAGTCAAAGAAAGGACCACGCCCACAGCCATCACTGAGGGCACGTGGGGTTTCAAACATACAAAAGCTTGCTTTAGGGATGAAATAATTCCATTTGTAAAAGCTCTTAAGGACTTATTTAGTACATTTAACCAACAATTGGCTGATTAACTTTCTGAGGTCTAAAATGTCTTCTATCAAATGGAACAGGCTGTGGAACAACATCGTTTAGAGTCTAAAACATGCGAAGTTAGAATGAATCAAGTTTTGAACGAAAATAAACGACTCTTGGAACAAGTGATGAGCAAAGATATTGTGAACTTACTTGTTAATTCTTCTGTGGATAATGATTCTGTGAATATGCATGAATGTCAAAAGTGTCTCAAACTTGAGACTGAGCTTCAAACAAATTTTGTTAAAAGAGAGATTTACGATGAACTGTACAAAAGTTTTTCCATTCTTGAAAAACATTGCATTTCTTTAGAAGTTGACTCTCAACTTAAACAAGAAATTTTTCAAAGGGATAATTTTGTTTCAAATCAAAGTGCTCCAAGTTTTGATCAATTGTTTGAATTAAATGAATTAAAAGCTCAGTCCCAAGAGAAAGACACGGTAATAAAGAAGTTGAAATAAGTGGAAAAATAGATAAGGATAAGATCAAACAGGACTTCGATGAGATTGAAACCATTAATATTGAACTGGATCGTAGGGTGACAAAGCTTATTGCTGAGAACGAGCATTTGAAACAGACCTATAAGCAACTTTATGACTCGATTAAACTAGCACATATTCAATCAAAAGAACAATGTGCTGAATTAATTAATCAAGTCAACCTAAAGTCTGTGGAAATTTCTGATTTAAATGCAAGTCTTCAGGAAAAAGTTTTGGAAATTACAGCACTTAAAGATGAATTAAGGAGACTTAAAGGAAAAGATCTAGTTGATAATGTTGTTTCAAACCACCCTAGTGATCCATAAATGCATCAAGTTAAAATGGAACCAATAACCCCCAAATTATTGAATAAAAGGATAGCTCACTCTGCCTATATTAAGCATACTCAGGAAGAAGCCATAGTTCTTAGGGATCTAGTCGATCATATTAAAGCTAACTATCCCTTAGATCCACTCTTAGAATCTGCCTGTAAGTATACTAAACTAATTCAGGAGTTGCTTTCAAAAATCAGTAACACCTGTCCTAGTATCAACAGTTCTGGAGAACAATTAGTGGCTGTGACCCCGATGAACACAGTAAAAAGAGTTAGATTCACTAAGTCCGTCACATCCTCAAGAAACACAAAGCAAGCCCACACATCAAACCTAGTTTCTAACAAACCTATGTTATCTTCTACAGGAGTAAAACAGTCTACTAGTGCTAGCGGATCACAGCCTTTAGGCAATACAAGGAAAGATAAGATTCAGCAAACACAAAGTAGGACTTTGAAGAATAAAGTAGAAGCCCACCCTGGGAAAGTTAAATCTAGTTTAAAAAATAAAGATCATGTTGTTGAACCAAAAGGAACTGCTCATGTGCAATATTCCAAGCTTAATGTGAATTCTGACCTTAAATGTGTTAAGTGTAATGGTTGCATGCTTTTTGATAATCATGATTTATGTGTTCTTGATTATATCAATAATGTGAATGACCGTGCTAAATCTAAATCTGTTAAGAAAAGTTCAAAGAGAAAAGTTTGGAAACCAACAAGAAAGGTGTTTACAAATATTGGATATATCTGGAGACCTACTGGTCGGACCTTCACTATAGTTGGAAATGTGTGCCCTTTAACTAGGGTCACCACAACTACTGAAGTGCCCCTTAGGAAATCATCTGCTCTAGATAATGAAACACCTAAACCTGTCGTAACATTGGTTTACTTAATGAAATCTAGGAAATCTAAAACTAATGTCCCCGTTAACAATTATAAGGTTATTCAATCTGTAACTGCTAACAATTCGGAACCCAGTCAATCTCGGGGATCCATAGTTTCTAATGTTCCATCTTCCTCTCTTGATGAATGCAGGTCGTCCAAATTGTTCTTTGGTATTTGGACTCCGGCTGCTCCAAGCATATGACCTGAGATCGCTCTCAGCTCACCAATTTCGTCAATAAGTTTTTGGGTACAGTTAAATTCGGAAATGATTAAGTGGCAAAGATATTAGGTTATGGTGATTATCAAATTGGGAATGTTACGATTTCAAGGGTTTACTACGTTGAAGGACTTGGACACAACTTATTCTCCATTAGGCAGTTTTGTGATTCGAACCTTGAAGTTGCTTTTCATCAATACACCTGCTTTATTCGTAATTTAGAAGGTGTTGATCTATTGACTGGATCTCGAGGAGACAATCTGTATACTCTGTCTCTAGGAAACATGATGGTGTCCTCTCTTATATGTCTCTTGTCAAAGGCATCAAATAGTAAGTCCTGGCTATGGCACCGACGTCTTTCTCATCTGAATTTTGGGACAATCAACCAGTTAGCTAGACAAGGTCTTGTTCGAGGTCTTCCTAAGCTTAAATTTGAAAAGGACCATATGTATTCTGCTTGTGCAATGGGTAAAAGCAAGAAGAAACCCCACAAACCCAAATCTGAAGACACCAATCAGGAGAAACTCTATCTGTTGCACATGGATCTTTGTGGACCAATGCGTGTTGCAAGTGTTAATGGAAAGAAGTACATTCTCGTCATTGTTGATGATTACTCACGATTTACACGGGTTAAATTCTTAAGGTCAAAAGATGAAGCTCTAGATTTTATAATCAAGTTTCTTAAGATGATCCAACTGCGACTTAAAGTACCTGTCTAACGCATCCGAACAGATAATGGGACTGAGTTTGTTAATCAAACTTTGTGTGAATATTATGAGAAGGTTGGTATCTCTCATGAAACATCTGTTGCCCGCTCTCCACAGCAAAATGGTGTCGTTGAAAGACGAAATCGCACGCTAATTGAAGCTGCCCGCACAATGTTGATTTATGCAAAAACTCCATTATTCTTATGGGCAGAGGCAGTTGCTACTGCATGCTACACCCAAAATCGTTCCATTATACGTCTTCGTCACGGTAAAACACCATATGAGCTTTTACATGACAAACTTCCTAATTTATCATTCTTTCATGTATTTGGTGCACTCTGATATCCGACCAATGATAGTGAGAACTTGGGTAAGTTACAACTGAAGGCTGATATTGGTATTTTTATTGGTTATGCACCTACAAAGAAAGCATTTCGAATTTACAACAGACGTACCAAACGAATTATTGAGACAATTCATGTAGATTTTGATGAGCTGACTGCGATGACTTCTGAACAACTCGGTTCAGGACTCGGACTTCATCAAATGACTCCTGCAACAATCAGTTCAGGACTCGTGCCAAACCCTCCTCCTTCAACACCGTTTATACCACCTTCTTGAATTGACTAGGATATGTTGTTTCAACCATTATTTGATGAATTTCTTAATCCTCCACCTTGTGTTGATCACCCAGCTCTTAAAGTCGTTGCTTTAATTATTGAAGTAGTTGCTCCAGTTCCACCTGCCTCAACCGGTTCACCTTCCTCAACTACAGTTGACCAAGATGCACCTTTACCAAGTAATTCTCAAACAACACCCGAAACCGAACCTCTCATCATTCCAAACGATGTTGAAGAAGACAATCATGATATTGAAGTTGCACATATGGGTAATGATCCATACTTTGGTGTTCCAATTCTAGAAGTCTCTTCTAATCAATCTTCATCGTCGGATTCTATTCATACAATTATGCAACCTGATCACCAAATTTCTAAACACAATAGCAAATGGACTAAGGGTCTTCCACTTGAAAACATTATCGGTGAACTCGCTAGACCAGTTTCTACTCTGCTGCAATTACATGAGCAAGCTCTTTTCTATTACTACGATGCTTTCCTTACTGCTGTTGAACCCAAGACGTATAAAGATGCTTTGACTCAAGCCTGTTAGATTGAAGCAATACAAGAAGAAGTAAATGAGTTTGAACGACTTAATGTATGGGAGCTCGTACCCCGACCAGACAAAGTTATGGTGATTACTTTGAAGTGGATCTACAAAGTGAAACTAGACGAGCTGGGAGGAATTTTAAAGAACAAAGCTCGATTAGTGGCTCATGGTTACCGTCAAGAGGAGGGAATCGATTTTGAAGAGTCTTTTGCTCCGGTTGCAAGATTAGAGACTATAAGGATTTTTCTCGCATTTGCTGCTCATATGAACATGGTTGTATACCAAATGGATGTGAAGACTGCGTTTCTGAATGGAAATCTATGAGAAGAGGTTTATGTTAGCCAGCCGGATGGGTTCATAGATAAAGATAACCCCAATCATGTATATAAGCTAAAAAAGCTCTTTATGGGTTGAAACAAGCTCCACGCGCGTGGTATGATATGTTGTCTTCGTTCCTGATATCCCAAGACTTCTCCAAAGGCTCAGTGGATCCCACATTGTTCATCCGCATAGACGGCAAGGACTTACTTCTAGTACAAATTTATGTCGATGATATTATCTTTCCTGCATCTACACCTGAACTTTGTAATCTATTTTCTAAAATCATATGTTTAAAATTTAAGATGTCAATAATAGGCAAAATCTCATTTTTCTTAGGATTACAGATTTCTCAAAGTCCTAGAGGCATCTTTATTAACCAATCAAAATATGCCCTTGAATCTTTAAAAAAATACGGTTTTGATTCTTATGACCCAATGGATACTCCCATGGTGGAGAAATCCAAACTGGATGAGGATAAAGAAGGGAAAGATGTTGATCCGTCACATTATCGTGGTATGATTGGCACCCTCATTTATCTCACAGCCAGTAGACCTGACCTATAATTTGCTATATGCATGTGTGCCCGGTATCAGGCTCGGCTTACCGAAAAGCACTTACATGCGGTCAAAAGGATCTTTCGGTATCTAAGAGGAACTGTTAATCGGGGACTTTGATATCCGAAGGATTCTTCGATTGCTCTAACAGCATTTGCAGATGCGGATCATGCTGGTTGTCAAGATACACGCCGTAGCACATCTGGTAGTTTGCAGTTTCTAAGAGATAGACTTGTAAGTGGGTTATCAAAAAGACAGAAAAGCGCTGCGATATCCAGTACGGAAGCTGAATATATTGCTTTGTCCGACAGTTGTGCTCAAATCCTATGGATGAGATCACAGCTTACCGACTAAGGCTTTGGTTTCAACAAAATTCCAATGTACTGTGATAACAAAAGCGCTATTGCCTTATGCTGCAACAACGTTCAACACTCCAGATCAAAGCATATAGACATCAGATTTCACTTTATCAAGGAGCAAGTTGAGAATGGGGTGATCGAACTTTACTTTGTCAATACAGAGTATCAACTGGCGGACATCTTCACTAAAGCTCTTGGCTGAGAAAGAATTGAATTTATGATCGACAAGCTGGGAATGCGGAGTTTTACGCCGGAAACACTCAAACAACTGACAGAGGAAGTTGATGAATAGTGGTGGTACCTATTCAAATATCATGTATCATATGTAAATATATATTATAAACCATAAAAACAAAATACAAAAATATAAAATTTATAAAATCAAAGAAAAAAAATTAAAAAATGAAAAAATATAAAAAGAGGTAATAAAGGCATGTCTTCTGAAAATCGATAACATTTACGGTCTTAGAAATGTCATTCAATAATGATACGAGGCTGTCAATGAAGTTCGAGCAGAAGTTCTAAATGTTTTCAAAACATGCCAAATGGCTTGCTATTATTTCAGATAGCAACCTGGTCATCATTTTAAAGGAAAGTATTTCAAAAAGAAAACTTGACCTCTCAACGGGAATTTATTCTCGGGCATGGTCTACTTTATGACCATGCAAAAGCTTGTGATTACTTTGCATCACAACTCGTGCTTTCTATGTTTTCATAAGTGTACGTGTCAGTGCGCTTATGTGTCAAAATAAGAGAAATCTTATTTTTGTTGGTAAAAAGTTGTCTTCATAATGAATTAGTGCATTCAGTATTCACAAAAAGATTTCCAAAGACAATTCGACCACTCGAACAAGGACAACAGCTCTTTAAATAGAAAACGGGTCATTATTTGAGGGGGAGAAATTTTCATCAAATAATCTTTTAATACGAATCTTTCAAATTAAGTCACGAAATAAAAGGATAAAGTTTTTAATAATGACATATCATAATTTAAGGGGAGTTAATGGAATTTAACTACACAAGCTTTAGATGTCATTCGTTTAAATCTTTATGGACTTATATGCAATTTGAAACTTAGTGAATTCAGGCTTTCAACTACATTCGATCAATATTGCCAACACCTTATAGTTTGTAAAAGACTTAGGAATACTTCAAAATACTTTCATAGTTTTAAAAAGCCTTGATGTTGATCCTCACGTGATAGATCTAAGCTTATATATTCTTAAAACACGATCTCGAGTATGTATGCGTACAAAGTTTTGCTAATTTCGACGTGTCGAAACCAGCAAGGGGGAAGGAGTAGATGTATACCTGATAGTGTCCATGGCCTTCTTTTGAAGTCACCTTCTTTGAATTTTAGGCCTTTCTTTGTTTCTTTCGGGTGCACTATTTCAAATCACATGGTAGAAGAGACATCTCGTCATTAGTCAGTATGCATCATTTGAGTCCCCAGGGGGAAGTGTTGAGAGTATAATTATTTAAAACGTGAGAAGAATTCTGTCTGATTCAATTAAAGTTTTACCCGACCGGTCAATCTCTAAGGTTATTCTTAAAAGAAGTAAAAATATTTGATAAAAGAGGTACACATAAGTATGATAATTCCTTAAGTTAGTCAGTATTCTGCAGAAAGAAATGAGTACATTTAGGACTTAATTGACTTAGGTGTTTTCATTTTGACTACTTAGAGGGAATAATTGTGATATCTAGGACTTAGTTGACTTTGGTGTTACAAATTATATCATCGCTATCCTGAAGAGAGAAATGCGCTCATCCGGGACTTAATTGACTTTGGTGTTGCGGTAACAAATTCTTGAAAGGGTTAATTGTGTACTTCGGATATCTGGGCTTTATACATCAAGACTGTTTGATGCGGCTTGCAAGAAAGTTTTGAATCTACTCAAGAAAAGATTGATGGTTTAGGGGGAAGCTAATACAACATCAACACTGACATCACCAACCTCACAAGCTCAAGTTACATATGTATCTGAATCTGTTTCATACTCGAAGTTTGAAGCAAAGACTTTTGTTACTTGGAAAGAAAGTTGAATCAATGTCGAAGAATGCTTGGACAGAGAAAGATCATATTGAAAACTTCTTGAAAGAAAGAAGGTTAATAAGGGGCTTAGAAAAGGTTGTTGGTGGGAGATTGTACGAAGGAGACCTACAGCTGCTATAAAGGACCATATGTTTCATCATATGATATTCTTATCATTTAGGTTAAATCTTCGTATATAATAAACTTGTGAATATGTAATTAATTAGTATTGACTTATGGTGAAAATACGAAGTGCTCGAGTACAAAGTTTTCAAGAATTTCTTAGTAAATTTAAAAAATTTCAAATTTATGTACTCGGCACTATCTTATATACCCTCTTTAATTGAGGGGGAGCATAAAAATGTTCCATATAGAATGTATATAACATTTTGTCCCCGAACGGTTAATCAATTGATATCCAAAATATCAAAGGGTTAACACTTTGGATAAGGGGAGAAAATGTGATTAACCTGGATCTAATTTGTATTGAAAGATGTGATCAAATAAAATGGGCTCAATGCACTCCACACTTAGCATGCACTATGATTACGATGCACATGTTAAGGGGAAGCTTTTAGTGATGATTAAAAACATTCAAAGTGTAAACTTTTTGATATTTATATCAAACACTTTGAATGAATTTTTCAATGATTTTGGTTTGTGATGATGATGAAATATCCTAAAAGACCGACCATGTACTTAATTTTATGGATTTATAAGGTGGTTAGGTATAGGTATTCAAATCCCTTGATCAAGCCAGAACCGGAGGGATCTACCCAGGGATATCCACTAGTTAGTATAGAAGTCCTTAGGTATGATAAAAGGAGAAAAAAGTGAGAAAAGGGAATAATGTCGACTGAGATAGAGCTAACACTGGAACAAACCCAACAAGGTGTTAGTTATGAAGTCTCGATAAGCATTGAAGGGTTGAAGAATTAAAAAGAAATGTAAGGATAAAGGGTGAAAAGAAAGAAGCCCTCCATACACTTAGGAAGAAACCAGGTCAATACATAATCTATCGGAAACACTAAAATGTTGTCCGACATTGAAGACAGTCATGGACCTAGTGACTCTATGTACAACCCTCCCTAGACACTCAAGGTCTCTCAAAAGACTCTTGTTTCATTTCTCACAAAGATTACACGCATTTCTATCGACTTTCTCACTTTGAATTGGTTGATATTGAAAAGGTGGCAGTCTGCTCCAACCTAAATCAAAAGTGCACTATTGAGTCTAGAGCCAAAAGAGATCATCCATAAATCTCATTAGGACACTTGTCAAATTCTGATTGCTAAGTCACACAATGTGAATAACAAGATATGTATTAGGAGTCCTACGCACTATCTTTGTGATTTTGCCAGAACATCCGAGTGATTTCATTCACAATGAAGATGGAAATCCTGCTTGAGTCAACATCAAACAAGCTCATGGTAGGTGACTTGTGCGATTCCTTATGAATCAAACTTGTGACAACTGGAAAGAAACAATGGTGCGATTCTATAAGAATCAAACTTGTTCTAGGAAATGGATCAACGGTTGCTAAAGAATTTTTGAAATGATTAACACTCTCGGTGTGTCACAAAAACACTTTTGCAAGTGATACACCGATTGATTTTTAAATAAATTTTCTATTTTCAATCGGTAAGACTTCGTCTTGCTGGTTCACTCATACCGTGTTGTCTGCTTTGAGACGCTCCGGTTATGAGAACGGCTAGTGCAGCTGCGAAACCCTGTCAAGGAGATTCTTCGAAATTATACCTGATCACAGGCAGTATTTATACTGATCAACGGGGAACCGTGGTTATTCCAACCGTATTCTACGAAGTGACAAAGCCACTTTCGTCCATAACTGTTGATTATCACTAACCTAAACCTGCAGGTACTCTCGAAGATTGGTGCAGCTGATTCCCGACGAGTCACGGTTCATAACCACATGCTCATACCCGACCGACAAAACATAAAGACATCATGAAAGTTCAAGTACATGTTTCAAGACTTTCGCTACTCTGATACCGAATGTCTTTCTTGAAGTGACGAAGTATTAAAGTCAAAGAATTTCAAAGAAGTTTACGTCACTCTGATACCGAACGTCTTTCTCGAAGTGACGAAGTGTTAAAGTTAAAGAATTTTAAGAAAGATGCAACATTAAAGCTTTTCAAGTCAACAAATCAAGAAAGGTATGAGCATGTCGGCCTAGAAGTCACAAGCCACACAAGATGGCAAAATTCATTAAGATGGCAACGAGATTATGATTGGTTGATGATCTAAAGATGCTCAAGATCACATTCTATCATACAAGTCAAGATAAATGAACAAGCTCGATCACAAAGTCAATGATCACTATAACATATTCACAAGAGAAAACCAAGAAATGAAGTTTACGAGCTGAAGACTAAAGATGAAGCATAGTATGCTAGGTTTAAAGTTCTGTAAATTTGAGTGACCTCCCTTAGGGGGAGATTGTTAGGAACGAGAAAAGTATCGGCCACTTCCAATATATATAGTCTTAGCCCGTAGTTACTTATATGATTAGTCTAGTAAGCTAGTCTGGCCCAAGGCCAATGGGAAGCCCATCATAACCCATGTCCAGCCTCCTAGGACTATATAAACACCTCTCCATGCCTTGGAGAGGTGGTTGGTTGGTTCTTGTATTCTCATTTTTCACTAATGCATTATATGTTTCTTACTTTCTCTCTCTAGAATACATCTTTTCTCCCACTTTTTCTCTCTAGTTCTTGTTTCATTAATATCAAAGATTACTTATTTATACCAAATAAAATCTCAAACCCTAATCGTGCCTGGCACACTAAACCCCGATCCTAACAACCCCTTGGGGCTGTTTTTAAAACCAAACGCGCCCTAGCTGTTAGAATAAACCAAACGCACCCTTTATGGTGGGAGATGGCGTACGGTTGTCGACCGGAGGTGGTGGCCGACGAGAGTGAGGCAGCTGATGGTGGCTGATGACGATGGTGGTGAGATGGAGGTGGTGATGCGGAGGAGATGTGGCAGCGGCTGGAGGGTGGCTGTCGTGGTGGTGGTTTAGGTGGGGCAGCCTCGGTGGCTGTGACGAGTGGAGGGTGAAGAGGTGATGATGGTGACGAGTGGTGGTGATGTTGCTGTGGTGTCGGTGGTGGGTTGGTGATGGAGAGGGAGGCGGTGCGAAGGTGTGGTGATGAGGGTGGAGGTGATGGATGACGATGATGATGGTGGATCTATAGTAGGGGTGTGGCGGCTGTGGAAGGTGGTAGGTGGCCGAAAAATGGCCGAATTCCTGTAAAGGCGCCGGAAAAATAAAGAGAGGGAGAGGATTTTTGAAAAATGATAAGAAAACCCTAAGTGGGTAGTATTTATACTTGAAAGTATGAAAAGAAAAATGTGGCAAGTATAATAAAGTTTAAGGGTGAAGTTGAAAGTATAACTAGAGGGACTAAAAGTGTAATTATTTAGTATAGTATGTGTAAAATAATTGTTCAGGACTCGTTTGGGCGAGTTAACAGATGATTCAAAACACGAAACTTGCGCCATTGTTTTCCAAATGATTTTTCCTTCAAAATGAGTATTTACTTGACTATTATCTCCAAACAAATTAAAACGTTATTAAATTGTCTTGTTAATTATAGGTACCACGCAAGCGTTGTCCGAAAAATTAAAACTTTGATTTAAACATTCGCGTTTTTAAATAAACGCTTTTGAATAAAATATTAAATAATTTATTAAATATTTTTATTTAATAAAAAGTGATAATTAAACACAACTTAATTATTTTTGTGTCGGTACGCGTTGTGTGCGATTTTTATAATTTGCGAGACGTTTTCAAGTCAAATAAATTTGAAAAATAAATTTGTAAATAAGAGATATGTAATAATAAATACGGTTTATTATTTAAATATGTTTCAAAAGTTTACCGGCTACGCGGAAATCGTTTTTATGTGACCGTAAAAGGTCAAAAAGTCAAAAGTCAAGTCGGAACCAAAAAGTCAAAAGGTAAAATAGTAATTTAAAGTTCTGAAATTTGCCGGGGTGTGACACCATCCCACACACAACCTGCGCCTAGCCAAAGTCATTGGTAGAAATTCAACAAGAAGAGCAGTGGAAAGAACAGACAGAGTGGTGATGAGCGTTGCTGATATTTGGAACATCTCTAGGCTTCATGGATGCATGGTGTTGTTGGGAATTCACACTGGGTCAGTTCTGAGCCAAGTGATGATGATGCTTGTTTAAATTAGAAGAGCCAGTTGGTAGCAGCAAAGCAATGCAGATGGTATGTCGACCGAAGGTCGGTTCTATGTTGTTTGCTTGGTTGATTGTGGTTATAAATACTAATCATTTGTCCTTGGCATGATTTTTTGTATTTTATTTGAAGTTTATAAAGTATCATTCTTATCAATGTTAACAAGGCCAGCCGGGTGCGAGTGGAAAGTGATTTTTGGCCATCTTTGATGTCGTTTTTTATAAGGTTAAGTCCAAAAATATGCAATATACTTTTCTAAAAAGAACGAAATACGCAACCTACTATATATATTACTAGAATCGCTAAATAACTTTCAAATTTTGAACGATATACGTTATATGACCGGGTGTTGACCACAATTTGACCTGTTTGATCGGTTATCATTTACAAAGTCCCTGCGATTCGTGTTGTACTTTCACCGTTACTCCCTTAATTTTTTTTTTCACTTTATTTAAAAAAAATTACTTAATTTTTAAAATACTTTTTTTTCATTTATTCATACACTATCTTTCTTTACACTTATTATACTTTTTTTTTCCACTTATTCATACACTAATTTCTTTTACACTTATTACACTTTTTTTTAGGAAATTTTTTTAAAAAATCACTTAATTTTTAAACTATTTTTTTTATTTATTCATACACTATTTTTTTACACTTATTATACTTTTTTTTCACTTATTCATACACTAATTTTTTTTACACTTGTTACACTTTTTTATTAAGAAAAAATTTAAATGTTGCGTTAAACATTTTCACAACTAACATCCTCATGTAACTTAAAATTTGACTATTAAACACCCCTCATATGTGACTTATATTTTAAAAGGAGTTTTTTTTTCTAGCCATTGCGTTGGACTTTTTTCACATGCGGGGTGTTTAACCGTCAAAATTTAAAAGAAAAATAAAATAAAAATATAAGTCACATTTAATAGTCAAAATTTAAGCCACATGAGCGTGCTAGTTTTGAAAAAGTTTAACGCAATACTTAAAATTATTTCTAAGAAAAAGTGTAATAAGTGTAAAAAAATAGTGTATGAATAAGTGGATAAAAAGTATAATAAGTGTAAAAAATAGTGTGTAATAAATGAAAAACAAATATTAAAAATTAAGTGATTTTTTTTAAATTAAGTGAAAAAAAAGTTAAGGGACTCACATTGAAAGTCCAACGCGAATCACATGGACCATTTGTGTAAATCTTTTACACTTATTACACTTTTTTTAGGAATTTTTTTTAAAAAAAATCACTTAATTTTTAAAATATTTTTTTTATTTATTCATACACTATTTTTTTACACTTATTATACTTTTTTTCACTTATTCATACACTAATTTTTTTTACACTTGTTACACTTTTTTATTAAGAAAAATTTTAAATGTTGCGTTAAACATTTTCACAACTAACATCCTCATGTAACTTAAAATTTGACTATAAACACCCCTCATGTTTGACTTATATTTTAAAAAGAGTTTTTTTTTTCTAGCCGTTGCGTTGGACTTGTTTTCACATGCGGGTGTTTAACAGTCAAAATTTAAAAGAAAAATAAAATAAAAATATAAGTCACATTTAATAGTGAAAATTTAAGCCACACGAGCGTGCTAGTTTTGAAAAAGTTTAACGCAATACTTAAAATTATTTCTAAGAAAAAGTGTAATAAGTGTAAAAAAAAGTGTATGAATAAGTGGATAAAAAGTATAATAAGTGTAAAAAATAGTGTGTAATAAATGAAAAACAAATATTAAAAATTAAGTGATTTTTTTTAAATAAATTGAAAAAAAGTTAAGGGACTCACATTGAAAGTCCAACGCGAATCACATGGACCATTTGTGTAAATTTTGTACATGATAAACGGTCAAATTTTGGTCAACAGCCGGTCATATTACGTATATCGTTCAAAATTTGAAAGTTATTTAGCGATTCTAGTAATATATATTTAGTAGGTTATGTATTTCGTTCTTTTTGAAAAAGTATGTTGCGTATTTTTAGACTTCACCGTATTCTATAAATGAAACTGTCTTTTCATTTTGAACGCGTTGTTTCTAGAGCCCGCTTGAAAGTATTGATTTTGGATTGTTGTGTTGTCTCTGTGTGGCATGTGTATACTTGACACCATAGATGGAATGGTGGTAAAAGTTGGTGCACCCAGCTCTGGGCCGGG
Organism: Tanacetum coccineum; assembly: GCA_026074375.1. Classification (NCBI taxonomy): domain Eukaryota; kingdom Viridiplantae; phylum Streptophyta; class Magnoliopsida; order Asterales; family Asteraceae; genus Tanacetum; species Tanacetum coccineum. The sequence goes on from BQNB010013723.1 coordinate 26,133, forward strand.
TTCCAAGGTTAAGACTAGGGACTGATATATTAAGACCTTGCTGACATATAATCGGTCCTGGGCGATGGTGGTAATGAGTGACCTAAAACTCATAACGATTATTATGCTTATACTTGTGCAACTATTTAGTGATGGAAAAAAAATGTTAAACAGTAAAAAAGAAAAGTAAGATAAATACATTTTCTTTAAAAACGGCGAGTTAGTACAATACAATTGTTAGTGAGTTAGAGACTCGACGCATCTGAGTGAGCAGACCCCAAGTCCCAACGCATATTCTCACCTAGAAGGAAAACCCTGTGAGGCTTGAACGTGAGACCTCATGGTAACAACCTCCCCTAAAGCTTCTTAGGAGACCTCAAGTGGCCAACTGAGCTAAGCTCAGTTGGTTAAGATAAATACATTTACCTTTGAAGGTGAATGATAGCCGCATGAAAATGAAAGGAGTTGCTCTTGACCAGGTAGTTGTTTTTGATCATTTGTTGTTTTGATAAAGCATGTAAAGTTAGTTGTTGGTCGTAAATTACTAGCTACAAAATCCCATAGCTAGTAAGGACTTAGCGCTTAGCACACTGGTGAGCCAGTTGTTACTCAACTCGGAGGTCTCGAGTTTCAACTAGATGTCTACTGAAAAAAATCCAATGCATATATACTTTATCGAGTAACCCTTTACCAAAAAAAAATCCAATGCATATTTATAAGTTACTTGCTTTCTTTCGTTATTTAAACAAACAAAATACTTGCGTTGTATTGGTTCGAATATATGCTAATTCAGTTTTAGGTGTTATTTTTAGTATATGAAGTAAACTGTAGTTCTTCAAAAAAAAGTAAACTATGGGATGAGTTTTACATGTAACTCGATAACCCGATAGACCCAACCCGACAACCCGCAACTCGATAGACCCGAAACCGATACCTTATCGAATCGGTTGTGGGTTAAGTCTTTATCTTTTCAAAACCCGATAAGCTTTTAACCCAACCCGATAACCCATTTAACACCTTCTACTCGTAAGTTTTTTTCTTAACTGAAATGATGAAATACAAGACATGAAGCAAAACCTATGTAATTTATAACAAGATTCTTATACACACTCTGAATGGTGAATCATGAAAGTGCTTTTGCGTGTAGGTGAATTTGCAGTATAGTGGAGTCATTTGTTCCATTTTGAAAGGTGCTTTTCCATGCCATCTAGCATGTGACAAGTTTAAGCTACACGTGAATGTTATTCGTAATCGAGGAAATGTTAAGTTTCAGACCCTTATCAACAATCATTGCCTACTAGGTTGCAAACATATCAACTTTGTTTAAATGGGACTATGGATGTTGCACAGGTATGCATGCATCCATTTTACATGTTTTTAAATTGAGTTACCCAAATCCTTATTACTTATAAATCAAACCCTTTTATCATCAAAACAGGTTGAAGCTTTAGCAGAAGTTGCTAGCTTTGCAAGAACATGGGTTCCTTTCTGCAAGAAGCACGCAATCTAGCCTAGAAATCCTTAGGCGTATTGTTCAAAGAAAAGGGGCCCTTTGAAGAATAAACGTAAAGTTTATTTTGTAAGGGAAAGAAGGAAGGTAAAATGGGAGTACAATTAGAAGAAGATCAGATGCATGTAATGCATGCATGGGAAGAGACATTGGCTAAAAAGAAACAGATGGAGAACACGGGAAAGTACTTGATGTGTACGAAAAACGGCTGAGAGCAAGTTACCACATAATATATACATCAAGTTACTAATACATTGTTCAATACCCGAACTGAGATATTGGGAAGGTTTCATGAAGTTCAATACCCGAACTGATCCCATGATCAAGTTAATTACTAATACATTGTAGACCAAATGTCGACATTTGAAGTCTGCAACTTTTTCATTATTAAAGCTTGAAGAAACAATTCACAAACTCCTCTTCAATAAGGCCAAACTAATCAACAATTAGACACAACCAGTGTGGGATCTGCATGTCTCGTTTTAGTAAAAGCGGTAGCAGCAACACTAGTGTAACATGTGTTTTGAACTTTGGCTATTATTAGTATTTAAAAGTAAAAGCATGAAAACAAAATATATATGAATGAATACCGCGCCTCTCTCTCTTTCTAGCTAACCTGCTGATATTTGTATACAAGGTCCCAGATATAGCTTGAGAGTATTGATGCTGAGGTAATAAGTGCTAATTATGATACTATGAGCGTTTTGATTATCAATAGTGAGGTTATATGATACATATGTTTTACAACAAGCAATTAGGAGCGTTTTGATTCAACTATTGTTTAGCGTAATCCGACTCGACATTGCGAGCCTTACTAATCCTAGGTGAACTACCATTTTGGATAGCCCGGAGTCGGCACAGGTTGCCGGCCTTACTAATCCCAGATGGACTACCCTTTAAGATAGCCCGGAGTCGGCGCGAGTGAACCTCGATGGTCACAAATAGCGTTGGTGATTTATTAAAGACTGACGCTTATAGTTGTATAGTAGTAATTATAAAAACGGTTTCTCAAAACAAATGGTGATTGTGAAATGATAACTTTACACGTAGTGACGTACCGTTTGTGATTGTGTGTAAGGCTATTTTAGCAAAAGTAGTGATAGCTACGCTAGTGTAACATTATAGCGTTTTGAACTTTGGCTATGAAGTGCAAAATCCATGCTTATGGTTTACCAAAAAACCATCTCATGTCTCTCGTCAATACTTCGTGCAGATTTCATCACTGCGTTAGTAAAATGAGACACCATATGCGCGAAGTATTGATGATAGACGTGATAAGGTTTTTTGATAAACCATATTTTGCACTTCATCTTGTTAAAAAGTAAAAAGTTTATATGTTGTGTCCTAAAGGCACAAGATAAGAAGGCCCAGACCAAAAGTATATCTATTTTTTATTTTATTATATATATACTAATATATAAATCATTTATAATATGGGACCCATTAAAAATTAAGATAAGGAGGTGCAATCTTTATCATCCATCTTATTTTTTGGAATCACATCAAAAAGTGACACGTGTCACTTTTTGATTAAAAAATCATATTTATTTTCAAATTGAAATATCTTTTTATCAATTTAATTTTATTATGATATAATTTCACCATATTTTTTAAAATTTTGTGCTTTTTAATTCAACATACATTTTGTTATATTTTATAATTTTTTAATTTTTTACATTTTTAGTGGGTTTATTTTATGTTGATTTATACTTTTTACAACTTTAACTTTAATTAAATATAAACTTGATACGTTAAAACTATATACTTTCGGAGAGTGTGTTGTCTCTTTACATGCGAGAATGATGATGTTAATATGGTGTTGCGGGAAAGCTACGGGAAACCCAAACGAACACATACAACGAACACATACATTTAAAGTGTTGTGAAACGAAATTACCAAGCGGGTAGGAAATTGCGTAAAGAGTTGAGTTAGTAAATTTTCTATTACCGCCGCTATGCGCGGGTAACCAACTAGTAATAAATTAAATGTCTTTAAACCTTCCAAAAATCATTCAAAATTAAATCACATAACTACGTCTTTAATGTATCCCGATCTTTAAGCACGCGTCTTCTCCATCCAAAATTAACATATCATATAGTCAATGTATCTTGATTCACTTATCTTTCATTCAAATGGTTTCAATATCCTTAAAAAGTCGATCTATGCTGATTTCTATGCATTGGTAAGTAACACAATTATACTGATGTGTTTTGTATATTAATAATCAATTCTAATTTGTTTTAATTCATTTATAACAGATTTTGCTAGTATTAATTTGTATTCAATTGTGTTGTATCATATGTAATTGTTTGCAAATTGGCACATATATTAAATTCTGTTTAATGGGTTATTGTGATTTCAGTTTTTATTGATTTGACTACTTCTATTAATTGTTTCATAATTATTTTGCTAAATTTTGATGTTGAATTTTAATTGACCATCTACAGGTGAATGCTTCTTATGATCTCATGGTTTTACGGCTGAAATCGAAAAAGATGGTCTATCACACAGTTTATAAATAAGGGTTAGTACTTACATTTAATGGGTCAATGGGCGGTCTTCAAAAGGTCCATGTTTTAAAATGGGTTCTTTTAACGGGTCATGGGTCAATCGGGTTTGGGTTGGGGCTCACGTCGATCCTGACTAAATATGGTGTTTTCATATATTTCTGAACGCTTTATACGTTTTCGTCGGCTTTTTTACGTTGTCGTCTGTTTTTTACGTTTTCGTTCGTCTTTTTACGTTTTCGGCCCTTTTTTTAAGTTTTCATCCGTTTTCACGTTTTCGTCAAATTTCTTACGTTTTCGTCCGATTTCATACATCTTCGTCCGTTTTTTTTACCTTTTTCTAGGTTTTCGTCAGTTTTTTTACGTTTTTTACGTTTTCGACCGATTTTTTACTTTTTCGTCAGTTTTTTTACGTTTTCATACGGTTTTTACGTTTTCGACCGTTTTTTAACGTTTTCGTCCGTATTTTTTACGTTTTCGTCCGTTTTTTACGTTTTCGTCTATTTTTTACGTTTTCGTCCTTTTTTACACTTTCGTCCGTTTTTTATGTTTGTGTCCGATTTCTTACGTTTTCGTTCGATTTCTTACGTTTTCATCATTTTTTACGTTTGCATACGTTTTTTTACGTTTTCGTCCGTTTTGTTAAGTTTTCGTCCGTTTTCTTATGTTTACGTCCGGTTTTTTACGTTTTCGTCCGATTTCTTACGTTTTTGTCTGTTTCTTAAATTTTCGTCCGTTTTTTACGTTTTTATCTAATTTCTTACGTTTTCGTCCGATTTCTTATGTCTTCCTCAGTTTTTTTACGTTTGCATATGGTTTTTTACGTTTTTGACCGTTTTCTTACGTTTGTTACGTTTTCGTCCGTTTTCGTTCATATTTTACGTTTTCGTCCGTTTTTTTACGTTTTCGTTCGATTTCTTACGTTTTGGTTCGATTTCTTACATTTTCGTCCGTTTTGTTACGTTTTCGTCCGATTCTTTACGTTATTTCTTACATTTTTGTCCGATTTCTTACGCTTTCGTCCATTTTTTTACGCTTTTGTCCGTTTTTTACGTTTTTATCCGTTTTTTATGTTTTTGTCCGTTTTTTACGTTTTCGTCAGTTTTTTTACGTTTGCATACGTTTTTACGTTTTTGACCGTTTTCTTACGTTTTCCTCTGTTTTGTTACGTTTTCGTCTATTTTCTTACGTTTTCGTCCATTTTTACGTTTTCGTCCGATTTCTTACGTTTTCGTTTGTTTTTTACGTTTTCGTCCGTTTTTTTTACATTTACGTCTGTTTTCGTTCGTTTTCGTACGTTCTCTTCTGTTTTCTTATGTTTCCATCCATTTTCGTCTGTCTTTTTTGTTTTTTTCTTTTTCTAAAAACGAATAAAGACGTATAAAACGTAAGAAATCGGACGAAAACGTAAGAAATCGAACGAAAACGTGAGAAATCGGACGAAAACGTAAAAAAAAAGACAAAAACGTATGAAATATGACAAAAACGTAAAAAAACAAGCGAAAACGTAAGAAATCAGACGAAAACGTAACAAATCGGACGAAAACGTATGAAATCGGACGAAAACGAAAAAAAGAGACGAAAACGTAATAAATCGGACGAAAACGTTAAAAGACGGACGGAAACGTAAGAAATCTGACAAAAACGTAAGAAATCTGACAAAAACGTAAAAAATGGGCGAAAACGTAAGAAATCAGATGAAAACGTAACAAATCAGACGAAAATGTAAGAAATCAGACGAAAACGTAAGAAATCGGACGAAAACGAAAAAAAGAGACGAAAACGTAATAAATCGGACGAAAACGTTAATAGACGGACGAAAACGTAAAAAACGGACGAAAACGTAAAAAATCTGACAAAAACGTAAGAAATCTGACAAAAACGTAAAAAATGGGCGAAAACGTAAGAAATCGGACGAAAACGTAAGAAATCGGACGAAAACGTAAGAAATCGGACGAAAACGAAAAAAGAGACGAAAACGTAATAAATCTGACGAAAACGTAAAAAACAGACGAAAACGTAAGACATCTGAGAAAAACATAAAAAAACGGTCGAAAAAGTAAGAAATCGGGCGAAAACGTAAGAAATCAGACGAAAACGTAAAAAAACAGACGAAAACGTAAGAAATCGGACGAAAACGTAAAAAAAATGAAAACGTAAAAAAACAGACGAAAACATAGGAAATCAGACGAAAACGTAAACAAACAGACGAAAACGTAAAAAAGGGGGCGAAAACGTAAGAAATATGACGAAAACGTAAAAAAATGACGAAATCGTAAGAAATCGGACGAAAACGTAAAAAAACAGACGAAAACGTAAGAAATCTGACGAAAATGTAAAAAACATGTGAAAAAGTAAGAAATCGGGCTGGGAAAAGTAAGATAGAACATGAAATTCAGCGAAAGACAGTTAAAAAAAAACACAACATTAAAACGTAAAGAAATCGGACGAAAACGTAAAAAAACAGACGAAAACGTAAAAAAAAAAAAAAGACGAAAACGATAAGAAATCGGATCGAAAACGTAAAACCAACAGACGAAAACGTAAGTAAATTCGGACCGAACAAGATAAAAAAAGGGGCGGAAAAAAACGTACAGAAACTATGACGAAAAGTAAAAAAAAACCGACGACCATCAGACGAAAATGTAAAAAAACAGACGAAAACGTAAGAAATCTGACAAAAACGTAAGAAATCTGACGAAAACGTAAGAAAAGGGACGAAAACGTAAGAAATTTGACGAAAACGTAAAAAACGATGAAATCGTCCAAAAACGGTATAAACGTAAAAAAAAGTTATGATTAGAGTATATCACTTTTTAAGAAGTTATAACTAATTAGATTAAAGTTTAACTCGGTCGACCCATTCGACCCATTCCTATGACCCATTGGACCCATTCATTTAATTTAAAAGTATGTTTAAAAGCCCATTGGACCCAAACTTCATTTAACTTAAAGACCCAAATGACCCAAATATTTAAAAAATGACCCAATTAAACCCATTCTTTTATATTTGGGTCAAGATTGCCATCTCTAGTTTTACGGCTGAAATCGAAAAAGATGGTGACATTATTTCCACCTCTTACCAGTAAGATTTGGTAGTCACATTCAGATCAAAACATCTTAATGAAACAAACACACCCTTAATCTATATTCGACTATTTATTTGAATTTTTAGTCACTCATGTGATTGAATCGACATTAACCAGGTGTTTGATGAGATGCCTATGAAACCAAGTCGCTCTCAAACTGCTTTTTTGTTCTCGATTTATTTGTAAGTGCTTGAGAAAGATCTGGGGATGGAGGGACACGCATATGTATATCATAATGTATTTAGTGCCCCGGAGATCCAACGTAAGGTAATAATATTCTAAAGCTACTTTTTGCTATAGTTTTAGATTTTATAAATAGATGTAATTTTCATTACGAGGATTAAAGTTTTCATAAAACTGAATGCATTAAGATCTTTACAGCAATCTATATTCATTAGCCATTAGCCATTTGTTTGTTTATTTGTTCATGGTGCATATTCATGTTTGTCACAATCATCATTTTCTTTTTTGGTTTAACAATAAACCTGTCGATGCTCAAATTAAGATGTTAGGTTATGTTAATAAGCTTTTGGTTTGGTGCTGAAATAGCTTTTGGTTTGGTGCTGAAATAAATAACCAGGTTTAGTTACAATCATTATGACCGATAGTTGGCTCATCGACTTTGTAAGGACCCTTCACGTATTCGTAAAATTTCTTATGTCCATTCCATGCTATCAACTTATTTTAACTTCATGAAATGTATTCTTTTATAATTGATGATTTTTATAACAGAATCATTAGGGCAAGTAGCCTTCTTTTTTCAATAATGTGGATGTCTCGAAAATTGTTCTACGTGATATCTAGCTATACATATATGTTTTTGAGTTTTTCTTATATGTATGCTAATCAAAATGACTTTTAAATCTATTTCGCAGTAATGCATTTTGATTGGCTGCAAAAAAGGTGTATATGGAGGGCATCAGAGAGTTATTAGCATGGTGCATATCAACCTCATAGAGTTTCAACAAGGTAATCTTGCTAATGCTCAATAAAGTAATTTTCATAAGATTAATTTTTTTAATGCCGACACCAAGTTCCACTCTGTCATAGAAACCAAACATTATGGTTATACTTATGTGGTTTTGATTAGCATTAATGCTGTATAGTTTCGTAACTTTTGAATGTCATAAAAACATTTCGAAAATAAACCAATTTCTTCAAAATGTGTTACGATTAGCATTAATGTTGTATTATTTTTCATCAATTTTGGTCTGCATTTACTACATCGACTCACAAGTTTCTTATTCTATAACTCATTATTCTCCAACACGCTCCTATATTTTTGATAAGCATTAACACCATCGGTGGTTATTACCTCAGCTGAGAATAAAAAGGAAGTACGTGCAATTCAGACGGTTCGGTTGGGCAAGTTCACATGGAATTTTGTGATAGCACACTAGGTGTTCAATGAAATTAAACAAGAGAAACTTGAAAGAAATAGGCCATTCCTTCTTTGGCAATTTTGCTTATGGTGATGACCTAAATTATGTTAGTTCCTCATAAATTCTATGTTCAAATGTTTTCTCATATATTTATAATCTACTTCAGGGTTTTCTTTTTATGAAATTACCCTTATATTTGAAACACGCACTCAGTGATGAAGAAAGGGAGTAAAGTGGTTGTTTGAAGGTTAGCATTTGATGGGACATATACTTGCATGTAGGGGTGTTCCCGGTCGGGTTGAGTTGGGTTTTAATTTTTAAAAACTCACCCGTAACCCGACCCGATAAGGAGTCGGGTTATCAAGTTCGGGTTGTAATCGGGTCGGGTTATGTCGGGTCGGGTGATTCGGGTTATCAGGTGATACTACGTACATGTTGCATTACAAAGTTAAACATTACGGAAGAAACATATGACTCACAAAGATGACACCAAAACATGAAATGTGATCAAACATTGTGGAATAAACATTACGTGATAAGTGATTATTATATATGTATGCCAATATGTGCCATTTCTTTAAACCAGATCATTCAAGGAATATCCCACTGACTATACATGTAGCAAAACTTATAAATATGGTATCATTATAAATTTTATAATATAATTTAGGGAGGTGACATTTCATTAGCAGTCTACTACCAACAAAACAAAAAAATGGTCTATTAGTATGTTATGATAGCAAAAATGATACAGTGTGTTAGTCATGTAAGTACCAAAACAATATGATAGCAATGATGATATAGTACCTTAGCAAATATGATATGTTTTTTTTGTTGCAGTAGCAAATATGATATGTGATCATTATAAAGTTCTGAAGTTAAACTGGTATAATGGTGTTAGGCTATTAAAATTATTCCTTAAAAAAAATTCGGGTTTTATCGGGTTGACTCGATAACCCGATAACAATAATTATTTAACCCTCACACGACCCGATAACACTATCGGGTTATCGGGTTCGGGACAAAATAACCCGGCAAAATTTTTGAACCCGATAAGCCTTATCGGGTTCGGGTTCAGATCGGGTCAACCCGACCCTACTGACACCCCTACTTGCATGGCTCTTTTGAAGTGCAACAAAGAAACAAAAACATCCTTTGGTTAGTCTTTAGGTCTTTACTTGGCGTATTTAGTATCCTCTTTAACGATTTTTGAATCGAAACTTAATTGTGTTTGCTTGGCTGAAATTTACAACTACACACATATAACCCACTTTTAAAATTAACACCAAAAACACATAATGAAAAACAATGTTTGGCTGTAATTTAATACAATTCATTTGTACATTATTGGTTGATGAAAGAGTACGAAAATGAGAATGCAATTCAATTGTCGGACATCGGTTCGAATTATGTGATATTTTGCATTTGTGTCACAGAAACATAAAAGTCAGACAAGTGTTGTGTATGGATGAATTATTTGCAATGCTCTTTCTTATGTTCTTTTATGTATCTTAATTGAACCTCTTTAACATGTTATTTCGACAGGAAACATGGCACTGGTATCCAAGTTCAGAACATTTAGAACTGATTTACTTGCGAGTAGAAGTAAGTTGATCAGATGGCCGAAGAGGCAGCCAACTACTGGAGTACTTGCTGAAGCCGGAGTACTTGCTGGAGAACGACCAAAGAACTTACTCAGGTGAGGGTCCCTATGTGGAGTTACATTACAAATAAAAAATATTTTCTAGCCCTTTCTCTATGTCGTCTCTGACTAAGAAAGGCGTGTTGGAGCTATGGGAAAATCCATCCCAATATCTTGCTGAAAGCGAATCTGAAACTGAAAGAGAGAGCGGTACATTTTTTAGGTAAAAATTATTCTCTTTTCAGGTTAGGCAATTTTGTTAATGTATATGGCAATGCAAGCATCATATGTTGTATAGTATGTATGTTATGGGTTTCATTGGAATGGTTTATTAATATGAAAAGCAACTATACTGCAGGATGCGTCGAATCTCTTTGTCGTTGTGCTTGGTGGAGCTCGTTGGATTTTATCTCAACGTACCGTTCGGCATGGAACCAAGTCTGTTTTCGTTATTCCCCTGCTATCATATGTACATTACACTTATATAGCAGTTGTAATACTAACAATCATTAGTCCCTCCGGTTTTGTAATTTTAGCGTTTGGAGTTTTGAGTTTTGTTATCGTCAAAGAACAGGATTTGGGGGCATTTGCTAACATCTAGTTGGGTCTACCTATACTATTAGAAGAACGCTCACATGCCGTGCTTACAAACTTTGTGTCTCATGACTCTTTCCTTTTGCAGGTCTATAGGTCTATTCACTTTCATGGTGGCTAATTTCCATTTGCCATAGAATGTTAGTCTTCATTTATGTCTTCTTTTGTGTCTATTGTACGACATACGACGTTTTGTATTGCGTATCAAAATTGACACGTAAAACAGTATGGTCCTAAATCAGTGGCAAGTGCACCACTGTGATTGAGGGGTAAAGCAATAAGACAATATTATCATATCATACATTATACTAAACATGAAAACGCTATTTCGTCTTTTAGTGCATATGATTTTGGACCAAAACCATAAGCCCACTACCGGCCCACCACTAGCCCAATGTAAAAAAAACCTCCCGGCGCACCAAAATTAAATAAATGGCTTTTCTCCCGCGCGTTGCGGCGGGGATTAACTTTATCTCGAGAAGTGTTTGGCTGTGATAAGATGGCTCTTTGCATGACTGTCGCTCCTTTCAGGTCTCAGTGAGGCTAGCTCGCCCCTTAAGGTTCTGAGCTCTTCGGCTGAAGCCACTGCATCCCAATCCTCTTCTGTGTTGGTTGTGGTCGTTCTGGAACTTTCTGCTCGCTTTTGCTGATCCCAAGGTGTGCCTGCACAAAAAAGAGGCATCAAGGATGTTGTATTTGACAGCTAGGTAATGTTGTAATGGAATAGTATGATAGTAGCGATGGCGTCCACAACACAACACAAAATAAATGGGTCTAAACAGGTTTGTGTCATAAATGGGTTGACCCGCCAAACCACTTTTAAGGTTCTTAAAAGAGCAAACTTTATTTTGTTGATAGTCGAAAAGGCAAATCGGTAAAGAGTTCTTGGTTAAATGGTTTCAAACCAAGCACTTAAAGTATATGCTGCCAGTTTGCTACCACACAATGAAGTCCTTGAACCATACTACTTTTGGACATGAAAAATGATACATTCAGACTTAGAACTATAAATACTCACTTGTTATGTAACAAAAATAAGATGGTAAGAATCTCGACTGAGGCAAAGAGATAATAAACAGAACACACTTTGGGAAGACGTTGATCATATCGAGTTTTAAAATTACTCCTTTTGATAAGTGTTTACCGCTAAAGATTGTAAGGAAGCAATATCTTGCCAGTTTAATTTGCTATGACAATAAACATGAGCCGTGACTTGGTTTGTATGTGACACATTTGGTTTTCACACATGGACAACTGTATTTAGTCGGTTTTAAAGTAAAAATCAAAAGAGGTTTGAAGGTTGTCATGCAAATGGTAATATCTTGAAAAGTACTAAAAACATTATCTACAAAGAAGTACTTCAAGATTTATGATCAATCTTCAACATATATGTAAAATAATATAAATGAAATGTTTTATACCATTTTTTAATTGTCTTATACTCTTATCAATGAATCCATTTTAGTTTGACTTTTGTTCTTATTTTTATTTTTAGGTGTTCACGGAATGAAAATTGGCTACACAAGTGTTTGAAGTTGAGCGCACACCTTTGTTCTTCAAGTCTATCAAAATTGAAGAAGTTGACGCATGCACGTTTATTATTTTAATAGTTACAAACCAAATTGTTTACAATACACTTCAAAAAAAATTGAACGTATTTACGTTCGTTGTTGGTTGTTAAATTATTCACAAAATCATTTAAAAATCTCCGTGATTCCACGGGTCTATATGCATTTGATACAAAGCCAATAATCAATATATTCATCCATAACACTTAAACAAATACCAACTATGCTTTTGAATGTTTGATACAAAGCCAATAATCAATATATTCATCCATGAGAAAAGTTCCATAAGGAACATGGTAAAAAAAAACCGATCCATCTTGTTCATCTATTTTATTTTCATCTAATGGTTTAGATTAATTCTTATTTTAATTTAATTAAAAAGCCTACTTTCACCCTATTTTTTAAAAATTAAATATCTCACAAACCGTTAATCGTTACGCAAAACGAAACATACCATCGCGACGAGAATTAAATCATCTTTCTATAGAGGGGCACTTCTATATACTTTCGACGAACTTTTTTTTCGATTTTTTTTCTCAGCCACGTCTGGAAAAATCTCTTGTGATTTCATAAAATCACATGTGATTATGATACAAATCTCATGTGATTTTTTCAGACGTGATTGAAAAAAAAATTCGAAAAAAGAGTTCGTCGAAAGTATATAGAAGTGCCCTCTATAGAAAGATAAAAAAAATACTCGTTGTGATACTTTCGACGAACTTTTTTTCCGATTTTTTTTCAATCACGTCTGAAAAAATCACATGAGATTTGTATCACAATCTCATGTGATTTCATAAAATCACATGTGATTTGTGATACAAATCTCATGTGATTTTTTTATCTCATGTGATTTTTTAAGACGTGATTGAAAAAAAAATTCGAAAAAAGAGTTCGTCGAAAAATCACATCTGAAAAAATCACGTCTGAAAAAATCACATGAGATTTGTATCACAATCTCATGTGATTTCATAAAATCACATGTGATTTGTGATACAAATCTCATGTGATTCTTTCAGACGTGATTGAAAAAAAAATTCGAAAAAAGAGTTCGTCGAAAGTATATAGAAGTGTCCTCTATAGAAAGATAAAAAATTACTCGTTGCGATACTTTCGAAGAACTTTTTTTCCGTTTTTTTTTCAATCACGTCTGAAAAAATCACATGAGATTTGTATCACAATCTCATGTGATTTCAAAAAATCCCATGAGATTTTTTCTGACGTGATTGAAAAAAAATCGAAAAAAGTTCGTCAAAAGTATATATAAGTGCATGAACGTTTCTCATTTAATTTGCTACAAAACTCAATTGTTTGTCGAATGCTTGACTTATTACTTATTCATCCTTTCAAATATTAATGAAACATTGTTATGTTCTTTACTTATTTTTTTAATTCACCCACGATATTTCTTAAAAAACAATTCTTTAAACCAAGGTTTTCAAGATCGGGATCCTACCCAAGATCGTTTTTGTCTTTGCAAGATCGAGATCGTAAAGTCAGATCGGGATCGTAAGATCCTACTATAGTGTCATTGTCTTAATAGTCGTTAAGATATTATACAAATCTACAAATTATTATATATTATAAACACAGAATAATATAAATGTTTCATAGAAATGCTGTCCTAATAATTATAAATTTTTTAAGAAGATTAACATGTTGTTTTTTTTAATTCTACGAAACATAACCCTTAAATTTTTAGTTTTTTAGTTTGTGGTTCGAGAAAAGTAAGATCGAATCGGAGTAGATCTTAAGATCCTATGGTCAAGATCGGAATCCTATAAGATCTTAAGCATACAAAGATCCTATGTAGGATCTGAATCGTTTTTACTTTATAGTATCGTAAAATCGTAAGATCCTAAGATCATGATCGGGATCTTAACAACCATCCTTTAAACTACACCCCTGGATTGTTTTCTGTAAAAACCCAAAAGTAAAAGAATGAAATAAAAACGAAATATGAATGAATACCGCGCCTCTCTCTCTTTTTATATAGATCTGTGGAAATCGCTCCATCTCCGATCGCTTATCACCATGACTGTTACCGTCGTCTATCACCATAACCATCGGCGATCTACATCCGTACGTATCGTGCAATTCACTCATGTTTAATCTGTTTAGGTATAATAATTCAACCATTCCCTTACTTTATCATATTGTGATTTTTGTTCAGGTTAATAATTTTTTTTATATAATCTAGACTTAGAATTGATTGACTACGTGTTGAATAATTGATTAATTATGTTGAGCTTAATGACAATTGGAAGAAATTGAGCAGTTGGTTTTTTTTATCCCTAATGAATGTTGCCTATGAAAGCGAATGATCAAAATTGAAATGGAGCATTCAACTGAACAGTCACTAATAAGTCGCCTAATGACATATGGAAGAAATTCAGCACAATAGGAAATGGAGCATTCAACTGATAAGCCATTAGGTGATATGGATCTATTTATTAGTTTTGTGCTTCTGATTGTTTTTTAGCATAATGCTCTGAGGATACTCTCTCATCATGTTCCCAATATAACTATATTTGTTGATCTCACATAATGAAATTATTACTAGTGCTTGTTAACACACACTAGTTGACGCAACTGTTATGATTCATGAAACTTTAACTTTCTCTCAGAAAGAAAGCAAAGCAGGACCAATGCAATGCTTTTTGTGGTTTTATACTTTCAAATTCACTACACATTAGTTAGAATGGAACACGATTAGGTGAATATGGTCTCATTCTACTTGCTTGTATTGTACGCTTTTTTACATACTTTTTTTATTGCTAGCTAACCTGCTGATATTCGTTTACAAGGTCCCAGATATAGCTTGACAGTATTGCTGCTGAGGTAATAAGTGCTAATTATGATACTAGGAGGAACCATCGCTCAACTCTGCAAAGCTGGAACTATACTTTTTTTTTCTCCACTAAACCCATGTGAATATGCATCAAAGGTCAGTTGAATTGCTCAGCGCTGTTTTCTTTTTTGCTCCTAGAGTTGAATTATGTACTAATTTTTGGCTTTCTGTTTTGGATGCAGATGGGAACACCACAAGAGCAACCATCAACCCCGTTTGCCATTGGACCTGCTGCACCTGCATCATTCTTGCTCGGATACGCACGTTCTCAAATATCGCGGTGTGCAAATGAGGCATAGTGCTGCAGATTTGATCTCAGCAGAAAGATTGCTATGTAAGTCAATAATTTATGTTCATTACTTCAGATTACAAAAAGAGTGTACTCATTAGTATATTCTTTTAATTTTCGATGGCGACTTACTAATGTTGTTGTGCAGCTCTTAACATCAGTGAGGATATTGTAATTGATGCGACAAACAAGGGTGATACGACACGCCTATTAAACCATCTGGTAAGATTCCTACTTTAGTATATGATACTGATACATGAGTTTGAGAAGTAATTCAAGAGAATGAATGACTATACTATAAAAGCTCGTGATTGCAAGTAGTTTTCAAGTAATTATGTATCAATATCTGCCCTATGTGTGGATGAGTCTCTTAATAAATACCACATTCACTTTTTTTTATACAACATGTTTCAGGATATGGAAATCATAGCAGAATCAAGCCTACACTAATCGCGGTACGTTTTTTGCCGTTGACAAACCATTTAGCTATTTAAATGCAAGTAGTTGCCTGCAAAAAAAATGTTTTCTGTTGCATCAGTGAGAGTTATTACATAATGTAAATAGTGAAGACACTTGCTAAACCATGAATGTTTGAAAGACACATGTTTGCATCTATTACAGTTATATAAGAAAATAATTACTATCTATACTGTAATTTTTAAAAGTTATATGTGTTCTAGTTGTTTGTTTCTGTATTTCATTACCTATAAGTTTACTATCTCTGGACTTCTGCAGGTGGAGACTTGTTGATGTTCTTATAACGTGTTGCGGAACTGCATCAACTCGATCATAACTTTACCATAAGAAACAGTTGCTTCAAGGTGAGAATAGGTATTACATAACTTTATTGTGACATGTCAAACTTAAATAAATATCATTCGGTACACATGTTAAGGGTGGTTAAAGATAAAAGTCGAAAATGCTCGCAAAATACCAATGTTGGACCACGTATTATGACTCACTCACCTTGATAACATGAACATGTATACAATTTACCCGTATCAGACTAAAATTAAACAAAGTGAAGTTATTAATCCGAACAATTTGAGAACCTTGGACTTGATTGGTTGAAAGTTGAAACCCTCTTTGTTGGGCCAACTGGCCCATGGTTTGCAGGCTTGTCATTTTTACAAAGACTTTTTGTTGCCTATGCAGTCGACTCGGTAGATGTTGTACACAGAACAAGCTCCATCTGCTTGGTAGATCTTTGATCTATGAGGTTTGGTGGGAATCATGACAACTTACTCAGTAGTGCAGGTATTATTAGTTTCCTGAGTAAATCGCACCGTTCGTCCCTGTGGTTTAGGCCAAATCCCTAGCCTCGTCCCTGATTTTTATTTTTTGCATGAATCGTCCTTATCTTGAAACTATGTAACACCATTCGTCCTTATCTCATGTTTGTTCGTCCTTATCTTATGTTTTTGGCATGAAACTATGTAACACCGAGATAAGGACGAACGGTGTTACATAGTTTTAAGATAAGGACGATTCATGCAAAAAATAAAGATCAGGGACGAGGTTAGGGATTTTGCCTAAACCACAGGGACGAACGGTGCAATCTACTCTTAGTTTCCCATTAGAATCTACAACTCTTTTTGTCCTTGTGATTAGCATATCTGTAGTTTTGGCTTTCTGCTTTTGATGCAGATGGGAACACCACAAAAGCAACCATCAACCCCGTTTGCCATTGGATCTGCTGCACCTGCATCATTCTTGTTTGGATACGCATGTTCTCGAATGCCGGGATTTGAGGGAGATGGAATATAGGTCTCAGTAGAAAGATTACTATGTAAGTTAATAATTTATGATCATTACATCAGATTACAAAAAGAGTGTACTCATTAGTGTATTCTTTTATTTTTTGATGGCGACTTACTAATGTTGTTGTGAACCTTTACCAATAAGAAACAGTTGCTTCAAGGGTGAGAGAATAGGTTTTACATAAACGTTATGGGTGACATGTCAAACTTAAATAAATATCATTCGGTACACATGTTAAGGGTGGTTAAAGATAAAAGACGAAAATGCTCGCAAAATATCAATGTTGGACCACGTATTATGACTCACTCACCTTGATAACATGAACATGTATACAATTTACCCGTAACAGACTAAAATTAAACAAAGTGAAGCTATTAATCCGAACAATTTGGGAACCTTGGGACTTGATTGGATGAAAGTTGAAACCCTCTTTGTTGGGCCAACTGGCCCATGTTTTGCAGGCTTGTCATTTTTACAAAGACTTTTATTACAAGTGGTTTTAAAGAATCAAATGGATCAAAGACACTATTGGCCCATGTTTTGCAATCAAAGACTTGTCACTTATTAAAATGAATGAATAAACTCTGTCTAAAAATGTATAATATTCTCATGACTTCACCTACAAGCGTATTTATATGAATTCACTTACAAGGTAAAATTCTAAGCATATTTATAATATAAAGAGTGAATAAATTTGTGGTTAAGAAAAATAGTAAAATAAAAAACTAGTAACACCCTATTGGTTGGTTTTATCAAAAGTCACAAGTGTCGTCTGGTATGGTATCTATCATTCGATACCTAGTGTGAGAAAAAAAAAATACCAAACTGGACTATTGATTTGGAATTTCTTTGAATCCATACCCCCTAATAATACCCATAATCCAAACTGGCCCTGAATTGCTTCTGCTTTCATCCTCTATTCATTGTACTTTGCTTGCGGTGGGGCCGGCCCACCACACACTTAAAACAAAATGACAGCTGTTTTCTGACTGTACAACTTGATGATGCTGTGTCTATTAACATAGTTCAGTTCGGACTTTAACACGAAATAAGTATCTTGATATCAAATATTTCAAGTTTTTTTGGTATCTAATTTGATTGATTTTGTATTTTGATTCAGTTTTATGATTATTTCAAGATTTCAACTTTTCATCATTTGACAGTTTTATGATTAATATTACCGAGAGATCAATTTGACAGTTTTAAATGATGCTTATGGACCTTTTATGAAACCAAAATTAAGTAGAAATTCTTGTGACATTTTCAGCTTTTCATCATTTATGTACAACTTAAACCACTTGATCTTTTTTTTTATGTGAAAACTCTATTATACGCATTGGGTAAATAAATATAATCCAAATCAGTTTTTCTTCAGTAATGTATAGGCTATATTGTTTAATCACTACATGCAACAACACATTTGAATTTACAAATTCAAGTAATGTCAAGTACATAGACAGATATGTCTTTAATAAGTAAACTAAATGTTAAAAGTTTATCTTCAATGAGTGTTTTGGTCAACTTTTTTTATAAATAAATGATTAAATCGGAAAAAAAGGATGTATATGCAATTTTCTTTTAATGGTTCATTAAATTATAGAAAGAAAAGTGTAAATAGAAAAAATATACAAACATTGTGTGATGTAAGTCAAGGGTTATCAATGAACCCATTTCTACAAAAGAAACTAAAAGCAAAAGGAAAATAGCAACATTTATGCAAAAAAACTACTCCTTCCTTTATAAAGAGTACCTGTAGGCTGTATTTCTCACACACATACAACAAAGCAGCAAACAAACTCTTTACACAATACTTGTCTCCCACATTACACATACTTCATCTCCCACACACGTAATGGAGAGCAACTTCCTTGGGTTTGTGTTAAATCATAGTAAATGTTTATTGTAATAACATGTTTTTTTGGGGGGTATAGTTTTAACAATTTGTTTGTTTTTTTCTTCTTCTTTGTTTACGCAGTACTGCCAGGCGAGGAAACATGCCAAGTCTGATGATCTCACCAACGGGTATGCATGTGCTGGCTGTTTTCCCGTACTAGCGGTCGTGTGATATGCGCCATTGATACCAACCCACAGAAAACCCTACTCTATGCACAAGGAAGTATGCCTGACAACCAAGATTACATTGACGTGCAGTGGACTTGCTACTAAATTATGCTGAAGAAGATATACCACTTTACCATTACAAGTCTGGCATGGAACCTTAAGGTATATACTACATCTAAAATCCTAACTAGAAATTTTTGTTGCATGACTAATATTTCGGTTTTGGGGTCGGGTTTTTTTTAGAGGGTTCAGTTTAGGCCCTCTAGATGGTTTAGAGATCCTGAGTTATATAAAAAAAAGTAGATTTAGGCCCTCTAAATAAGTGCAAAAATAAATACACAAAAAGTGCCACTAAAGGCTGGTATGGGAATCGGTGGCAGAAAAAATAAGTGTCACTAAGCACGCTGCCACAAAAGGGTTTTTGTGGCACTTCTTTTTGTGTTGCTGCATCCATTCTGGGCTTCAGTGGCATTTTATTTTGTGTTTCTAATGTCTTTCAAAGATTTAGTGGCACTTGCTTTGTGTCATTTAGTCAATACCATGGCATGACCAGTTGCTGGTTTTAATGGCAAATATGATGTACCATGAAAACACTTCACACCAAATTGTTTTTGCCAAAATAACAACATTTATGCATTTTTAGAAAGCTTTATCAGATTACCAAATTACTTTTAACAATAAGAAATGATAACATCATATCCTTTTTATTAATTCAAATAGGAGTACATTTATGATACACCAATGTTTTCAGTATATACAAATAGAAATACATAACATAAATTGAATAAGTCGGAAACCGTCAATTCTAGAAACAGTACAATAGTTAAGGCCTATATTATCTAGCTAATAAGGAAATATAATGTACAAGTAAGCACAATTTCATCCAAGGTAGCTAACCTTAATTCTGTATTCCTTGACACCACCACCATCTTGCTTATATGAAAAAACAAGTTATTAGTTATCTTAAGATGGTAGCTTATCAAACTTGAGTGAAATGATTAAGTTTTAATACATGACAACATTTCTAATATAAACTATGCAAACTTGATTAAAGTAACATATTAGGTGTTCAAGAGAAAGCATACCTTTAAAAGACAGTTCAAGTGCGACTTATTTGTTAAGGATACCAAAGTACAGAAAAAGAGCATAAGAGCAAACTTAGGAGACTTGTTTCAATTTATAGATAAGTTATCATGAATCTGTAACTATAAAAAGGAAAAATAACATGATCACTACAAGCGAAGGTATCTTAAACGAATAAGTATGTAAAATACCAAAACGGCATCAAAGTATGTAAATTTTAGTGCTGATTAATTCAAACCGAAAAAGTTATTAGTTTATTACCATAACTTGAGCAAATTTTAGTAAACAAACCTCTCTTAAAAGTAGTTCCAAATACAAGTTTAGGTTAACTTACAAATTCTAAAAGATTATGTAATCAAGCGAGGAACCGCAATTGAATACCTACACAAAAGAAAATTATTAATTAATATGAATAGAAGATGCGCATAGTGGGACTTTAATCCAGAATTTGAAGGAAATGTTTTGCCTTAATTTATCTTTTCAATGGTGTTCTAGTCGGTGTACCTCTAAACTTAATAGGGTAACTTGGATAAAAAAAAACCCTAGTTACTTTAGCTTGTCTAACTCCTTGCTAGTTTTTATTAATAAATCCGCCGTTCAGGAAAAAAAACATATATGAGGGCTACTCAAATAAACTAGGGGAGTTGGGGAATCTGAATAATAAGGCGACCTACTTTTTTTGAGAAACTAGTGGCAGAATTGAACAATAATAAATATCGTAATGAGCTTTTGGTGTTACAATAGCTATAACTGCCACAAAATTTTACCAACTTTACTAACATATTATTCGTTTTGCCACTAAAGCGTATGTACATGAGTGCCACATGCCGTAAAGTGCCACTAAAACTGTAAACTAATTTGTGGCACATATTATTTGTCACTAATAGCGATGGCAACGGGCGAGAAAAACCCATAACCCATCGGTACCCGCACGTAAATAGGCGGGTAATCCCGTTATTTTTCACCCACCGGTGGATTGTGGGTGAAAATATGTACTCATTGGTAGGTGGCGGGTGGGTGACGGGTAATGCATACCCATCATGGGTATACCCATTTAAAAAACCCACGAGTGTACCCGCCTAAATACCCACGGGTGTACCCCTAAACCCATTAGTGTTAAAATAAAATTTATTATACTGCTTAAATATTTGTTGCAGGTTGTTGTATATAGTTAATAGTACCAAGATTCTTAGACTTATACTGTTTAACTAACAATTTTTTTGAGTTACAAGACTAAAAGATGAATATGAAATATCAAACTTTTAAAGATATATACATGATATATCTCAGTTCATGTATGTGATTTGGTGTAATGATGATTAATTTTTCTAGTATCACACATGTCATTAAGTATTTTGCGAATTTGTTATTTAGAAAATTGATATGATTTTTTTTACCTAGTTTACATATCATGGTTTTAAGATTTTTGTGATTAATTTCACAAACCCACGGGCGATGGGTACCTACGGGCATGGGTATGAGTAAAAAATTGTACCCATTGATGGGTGACGGGTGGGTGGCGGGTGAGAAAAAAATCACGAGTTCAGGTGACGGGTTTGATGAACCCATACCCATTACCCACAGGTGCCATCCCTAGTCACTAAAACACAATCTATAATGGCACATTCACTTGTGTAATTAAAAATATGTGCCACTAAATGGCATTTTTTAGTGATCAATATAAATAATAAAATTTTATTAGCTCAATGAAGACGAGTATTATTACAACAAAACGATATCATAAGCAACTAAATCACGAACCTTCTTCTCTTCTAGCTTATTTGGGCCGAATATGATGCATGGTTTCAACTTTTAACTCCTAAAATGATGCATGGTTTCAACTTCTTGACGTGCATGGGAGAATAAGGAAATGCTGTTAGGACTTTAAAAAGACTTGGTCTTGATTTAATCTTCATAGTACTTTAGTAATGCAATACCATCACCTTTTAAAACAATCCTCAATCCTGGTAACATATCTTTTATTTTCACGAATATTTTTCCCATTAAATTTGAAAATTTCTTACGAAAATTGGCCTCCACCAACGCGTCAGTTTCACCAAGAGTTAAACGTTCCTCGTCTGTGATATTGTGACGCAGCTGGTTGATATGTGTAAATAAGTTCTGCATGAACAAGATTAGGTTGTCAACACTATTTGTGCAGCCATAACCTCTTTTCTCCTCCATGTAATACATAATTTTAGAATATTCATCTTTTCATAGGCTTCTTCGGAAATCACAAAGTAAATTTATTTGGTCTTTGTAATATTGCGGCGTGACTTTTAGCGCATCACTCAAATGTTTTCATATATGTGATACGTGTGTCCAAATCATACAGCCAATAATGATTCAAAACTTCATCGAGGCTTAGTTTGTATAGGATTACATATTATTGATTAGACATCATCTTCCAAAAGATCTATTTGTCTAAATTGAAAACAAGGATCTTTTGTATATATGATCATCTTACAAATTACATTTAAAAACCGAAAAAAATGCGGGTTTAGCTATGTGTCATACCTTTGGTTAGTTAGCAATTCACGCGGAATATACTTCACTTCAGAAAGCCTTCGAGGTAGATTATCAATAATATGACTGCAGTCACCTTCGGACATGCGTTGGTCACTGAATGGATATGCACCCCCAGTAAAACACGAGAGCAACGTTTTCACATAACACACTATGTCCCAACCAATTATGAATAAACAGAAAGGGTGAAAATATATAAATTTATTCCACAAATTAGCCAAGAAGTATCTGAGATGGCTTATTAAGCAAGTACTTTGAAGTTGCTTTAAGATAAGCACTTTAGGAAACCGTGTTTGATTTGCTTAATTTGTAATAAATCAATAATACTTGCCTGCCTTTTAATTAGCAGAATAAGTAATTCCAAACATCTCAAAGTAAAAAAAAAATTAAGGTAGATACTTGCCTCTGGACTGTTGGGTTAACGTTCTACTATTGCTCATTCCACATATTTTTGCTTCCCCACCACGGGTTACCAATATGTTGGATGTGTTAAGGTTGTTGTGTGATATACCATGGCTGTGTTGGTGGATTAAACCTAGAGTTATTCTTCTGCAGTTACAAAAAATAAATTAAATTTATATGATATTCGAAAAGACCCAAATTATGAATATTATTGATCATACATCGTGAAAGTACCTCATAAGATCCGTCCATTTAGTGGTGAAACGATTTGATTGGAAGTAATGTATTTGATCTTCCAAACTGCACGCGCAAGGCTTAAAAGCGAATATGCATCTATCATCAGTGAATTCGGCTTCATAAAATCTAACCATGTTGTTGCAAGCTTTTGTTCGCCATAGAATTTTATAGATGTCAGAGTATCCTGGAGGCTTGGGTGTCTCTTTAACCGCTACGGGTACTTCCTGCTCGAATACCCCCTATACACAAAAGACCGTGATGTCGCCTTTATTCAATCGGTATAATCTACTTCTATCTTAATTCTTGACCTTGTATGATAAAATTTCATATCTGGCATAGTGACGTTCTCAAAGCTTCGATACGCAAGGAAACACACTTGGCAAAGAAAGGTTGCATGAGAAGTGAATGATATAGTGTGTGTTTTTATGTTAATGACATAACCGTCTGGATAAATTTATGTTATAAAACTTTATAACCTCCTGCTTCGGAGATTATCTTAATGACATACTCACCATAATCGAGTGAAAAATCATCAGGAACACCAAACATTTCAAATGTGTTTGTCATAACGTTGACAACGAGTAAAAATGGTTTGCCCGGATAATAGAACAACAATTAGCTTTCACTTATATCAACAAGTTGCCAGCAGTCAGCATCATGGCCTCTAAAAGGACCCAACCTTATTCTTTGCTCATGACTGGTCCTCATCCCATCAATGTAACCAACCCTTTCTTGATCTTCTCTAGTAACAACGGAGTAACTAAACAACTACGGACAATGCCTACCAAGATTGTACCAGTTGATGAAATGTTCATTTTCACCGATCATGTCATTATACTCTCGACAAGTTGAACGCATACGTAACACCTCCGGAACGTCTAATTTCTTGAAAATGGGGTCGGGAAAAATATTAGGTTGAGCCATAGTTTTGTTTTTTTTTTTGGAGAGTGGTTTTTTGAAAAGTTTGTAGCAGAGATAAAATGTGTGTTTTTTGAAGTTTAGCAATGGAGAAGAGATATAGTGTGTGTGTGTGTGTTTATGTTTTTCAGTTCATATAATACTTTCTACATGGCAAAAAGGGGTTTCATCCAACGTTTGAAAAGTAAAGTCAAACAAAAGACATCCAACGGCTAGTAGTGAGTGCAGATCATCTAACGGCATCCAACTTAGTCCGGCTCCTGTGCCTCCTGTCCTCTTGACTATTTTTTTCTTTTCGAACACAAAATCACTTGATTTTTTTTTTGAACACAAATCTCTTGATTATCGCTTTCAGTTCTCGATAAATATACCAGAAAATAGTTGAAAAATAAAAACTAGATGATTGTGCTAGTTAGTAGTCTATTTTCCTTCGTATTTTGTAATCCTCAACATAGCTTTTTGAATTATTTAGTTACTTAATTTATAAATTTCTTTTAACGTAGTATGTTCTCTTTTAATTTAGGACGAAACTAATATTAAAACAATAAACAACCAATGAGGTGCAACATAATATTATAATGTGATTAGCGAAAATAACATTATACGTAAAGGGAGATGAGGCAAATTGACAAAAATACTCTCATGTGACTAACACTGTAAGTTTTAAGTGTTTTGAAATTAGGGCTTATCTGTATTTAAAAAAAAACTCAAAGAAATATACGTAAAAGTCAACGTAAACCACATGTAATTTACTCTAACAATATACTCTACATGTTATATGATGGATGGGCAATCATTTATTGAGTCCAATGAGTTATGTTCCATCCCAGATTTTGTTAGTGTTTTTGGTTACCTTGTCCTTTTTTTATAACTATAAGGTTCTTCGATCATAAGTGAATCATTTTCGAAAAACATTACATATTAGACATATATATCAAAGGATGTTAGGTTCTAAAACGTCGAATGCATTTTTTTGTTAATCGGTTATGTATGTCTATACATATGTCATTCTTTTCTCTGCTGATTCAACCGAATTCGATAACAAGAGGTTGAATTTCTACGTATGCTAATGATTAGTATTAATTTTCTCATCCTTTTAAAACTTATACAATTATATTGAGACCCCTTATATATTAATTTTGATGTATATCATATATTTGAGTAACTTAATTGAACGAAAACGCAAATTATAATATTCTATGCTTGTCTTAATTTTTGCATTATCTTGCTTCTTGAAGTTACACCAACATCTCTTTCGGTGTTACTGAACGCGTATATCTCTTCTCCATTGCTAAACTTCAAAAAACACACTTTATCTCTGCTACAAACTTTCCAAAAAACCACTCTCAAAAAAAAAACTATGGCTCAACCTAATATTTTTCCCGACCCCATTTTCAAGAAATTAGACGTTCCGGAGGTGTTACGTATGCGTTCAACTTATCGAGAGTATAATGTCATGATCGATGAAAATGAACATTTCATCAACCGGTACAATCTTGGTAGGCATTGTCCGTAGTTGTTTAGTTACTCCGTTGTTACTAGAGAAGATCAAGAAAGGGTTGGTTACACAATGGTGAGGACCTGTGAGCACTGAATAAGGTTGGGTCCTTTTAGAGGCCATGATGCTGACTGCTGGCAACTTGTGTTATAAGTGAAAGCTATTTGTTGTTCTATTATCCAGGCGAACCATTTTCACTCGTCGTTGTCAACGTTGTGACAAACACATTTGAAATGTTTGGTGTTCCTGATGATTTTTCACTCGATTATGGTGAGTATGTCATTAAGATAATCGCCGAAGCAGGCGGTTATAAAGTTTTATAACATAAATTTATCAAGGCGGTTATGTCATTAACATAAAAACACACACTCAATATCATTCACTTCTCATGCAACCTTTATTTGCCAAGTGTGTTTCCTTGCGTATCGAAGCTTTTGAGAACGTCACTATCCCAAATATGAAATTTTATCATACAAGGTCAAGAATTAAGATAGAAGTAGATTATACCGATTGAATAAAGGCGACATCACAGTCTTTTGTGTATCAGGGGGTAGGGTATTCGAGCAGGAAGTGCCCGTAGCGGTTAAAGAGACACCCAAGCGTCCATGATACTCTGACATCTATAAAATTCTATGGCGAACAAACGCTTGCAACAACATAGTTAGATTTTATAGAGCCGAATTCACTGATGATAGATGCTATTCGCTTTTGAGCCTTGCGCGAGCTGTTTGAAAGATCAAATACATTACTTCCGATCAAATCATTTCACCACTAAATGGACAGATCTTGTGAGATACTTTCACGATGTATGATAAATAATATTCATAATTTGGGTCTTTTCGAATATCATGTATATTTAATTTATTTTTTGTAACTGCATAGGAATAACTCTAGGTTTAATCCACCTACACAGCCATGGTATATCACACAACAACCTTAAAACATGGTAACCCGTGGCGGGGAAGCAAAAATATGTAGAATGAGCAATAGTGAAACGTTAACCGAACAGTCTAGAGGCAAGTATCTACCTTAAACTTTTTTTTTACTTAGAGGTGTTTGAAATTGCTTATTCTTCTAATTAAGAGGCAGGCACGTATTATTGATTTATTACAAATTAAGCAAATCAAACAATGTTTCTTAAAGTGCTTATATTAAAAGTACTTGCTTAATAAGCCATCTCAAATACTTCTTTGCTAATTTGTAGAATAAATTTATATATTTTCACTTATTCATAATAGGTTGGGACATAGTGTGTTATGTGAAAACGTTGCTCTCGTGTTTTACTAGGAGTGGTGCATATACATTCAGTGACCAACGCATCTCCGAAGGTGGCTGCAGTCATGTTATTGATAATATACCTCGAAGACTTTATGAAGTGAAGTATATTCTGCGTGAATTGCTAACTAACCAAAGGTATGACACATAGCTAAACCTGCATTTTTTCGGTTTTTAAATGTGATTTGTAAGATGATCATATATACAAAAGATTCTTGTTTCCAATTTAGACAAATAGATCTTTTGGAAGATGAGGTCTAATCGATAATATGTAATCCTATGCAGACTAAGCCTCAATGAAGTTTTGAATCATTATTGGCTGTATGATTTGGACACACGTATCACATATATGAAAACATTTGAGTGATGCGCTAAAAGTCGTGCCACAATATTACAAAGACCAAATAAATTTACTTTGTGATTTCCGAAGAAGCCCATTGAAAAATGAATATTCTAAAATTATGTATTACATGGAGGAGAAAAGAGGTTATGACTACACAAATAGTGTTGACAACCTAATCTTGTTCATGCGGAACTTATTTACGCATATCAACGAGGTGCGTCACAATATCACAGACGAAGAACGTTTAACTCTTGGTGAAACTGACACGTTGGTGGAGGCCAATTTTCGTAAGAAATTTCCAAATTTGATGGGAAAAATATTCGTGAAAATAAAAGATATGTTAACAGGATTGAGGATGAACAAAACAAAGGTCGGAAAATAGGATGAACAAGATGCAGCCATTTTAATTTGGTTCCTGGAATTATTAGTGTCAAACTTGGAGACATTATCCCAGCCGATGCACGTCTGCTAGAAGGAGATCCTCTCAAGATTAACCAATCGGCATTGACCGGTGAATAATTACCCGTGACCAAGAGTCCTGGTGACAGTGTCTATTCAGGTTCAACATGCAAACAAGGAGAAATTGAAACGGTCGTTATTGCGACTGGAGTCCACACTTTCTTCGGAAAGGCTGCTCACTTAGTCGATAGCACTAACAAGTCGGCCATTTCCAAAAGGTGTTAACCGCCATTGGAAACTTCTGCATATGCTCCATTGCCATTGGTGTCATAATCGAAATAGTGGTGATGTACCCAATTCAGAAACGAACTTACAGAAATGGAATCGACAATTTTTTTGGTTCTTCTCATTGGTGATACTCCAATTGCCATGCCAACAGTTTTGTCGGTGACTATGGCCATCGGGTCACACATGTTGCCAGAGCAAGGTGCCATCACCAAGAGAAATGACAGCCATCGAAGAAATGGCTGGGATGGATGTTTTGTGTAGTGACAAGACTAGTACTCTCTCTTTGAACAAACTCACAGTCAATAATGTTTTCCATAATCGATAAATATGTTGAACGTGGTTTCCGTTCTTTAGCTGTTTGTGAACAAGTAAGTTTCTATATTCTGGCCTTCTTAAAGATTTATGGTTCTCTAAGTTCGACACTAATGATTTTGTCTTGACGTTCTATAGGTGGTACCCGAGAAAACAAAGGAGAGCCCTGGAGGCCTCATACGAACCTATCCCATACTAGGCTCGTATCGGTTCATAAGTCCAAGTGTAGAACTCACTCAAAAAGCTAGCTTGTTTGAGGAGGGGACACCTAAACGTTATAAACCATTAACCAATCCCATACTTGGCCGATGTGGGATCATAACAATACCCTACCCTTTGAAGAACCAACGTCCTCGTTGGTCACGGCTATGTTGGTCACGGTTGGCACCCCTCTTTGGGTCCAAGCCACCACTCCATAGGCCACCACTCCGAGCTCGTTGGTCACGGCTATGTTGGTCACGGTTGGCAATTGATACCAATTGATACGAACCTATCCGTAAGCGTGTCGGGAAACGGATCAAAATGAGTATTTTTGCACCCACCTTTAAGATATTTTATTTCTGAAACTTTTAGCGTGTATGCAATGCAGAACATAATTATGAGATTGTGAAGAAACTAAAGGAGAGGAAGCATCTATGTGGGATGACAGGAGATGGTGTGAACGATGCAACCGCATTAAAAAGGGCAGACATTGGTATTGCAGTTGCTGATCCCAACTGATGCAGCCAGTGTGTTGGGTCATACTGAGTATCGGTGTTTGTACTGTAGGCCAGGTCTCAGTGTCATTGTTAGTGCGGTTTTGACCAGCTGAGCCATCTTCCAAATGATGAAAAACTACACCATTTATGTTGTCACCATCACCATCCGTGTCGTGCTCGGGATCATGCTAATTGCTCTTATTTGGAAATTTGATATCTCTCCATTCATGGTTTTGATCATTGCAATTCTTAATGATGGAACCATCATGACGATTTCTTAGGACAAAGCAAACCGTACCCTCCCGATTTCTTATATAAAGAAATTATTGATTATGCTACTTAGCTGTAACGACCGTGATCTTCTTCTGGTTAGCAAAGGACCGCGATATTCTTCACTGTAAGATAAACCCCCACACATGTACATTTTTTTCACTATTAGATTAAATGCGGTCGCATCAACGATATATCACGATCTGGTTTTCATGAAAGATTTTGGTGTAAAATCAATCAGAAACGAAGAATTTGAGCTTATGTCAGCTCTTTACCTACAAGTTAGCATAATCAGTCAGGCACTCATTTTCGTTTCAAGATCACGGAGCTGGTCGTTCTTTGAACGCCCTGGTCTTTTACTCCTCTTTGCTTTCTTCGTTGCTCAGCTGGTGAGTTTATTTTAGTGAATGGGTCGAATTTAGTTTCCAATTCCAATGTTAATAACTCCGTATTTTATTCATACAGATTGCTACACAGATCGCTGTGTATGCGAATTGGGATTTCGCAAGAGTAAGAGGAATCGGTTGGGGCTGGGGCGGTGGTGGATTTGGGCTCGGAAAGGACAGCACAGCTCTATACCCCCATTTAGACGTTTTCGGGGGGAGATTTATCATCCGGTTACGCCTTGAGTGGAAAGTAGATCTCGGGTCTCGTTGTCAGTGGTGTCTAGTGCCGGGCATCTAGCATTTGTGTAAGTGTGAGCGGATTACAGGGGGACACTAGATAGTAATCACACAGGATCCGTGATCGTGAGTTGTGGAGCTTTTGTTTTGGTTGTGGCGACGAGCGTCACAAGTGGTAGAAGCACGCTACGAGCACAAGCACAATTGAGTGACGCGAGGGATCTGAGATTAATTCACGTGTGATTAACAAATCTCTACACTCAAACGAGCGTATCTCTTATGATGACTACTCTCAAAGATCAAAAGAACAACACAGGTTTTAAATAAGTAACCGTCAAGACAAGATACATACAGATATTTTTGCGCATAACGAGAGTCACAAGACACATATTATTGAATCAAGAAAAGATGGATAGACACAGTGATGGAGACGCGAACTGTAGTCGCGAGAAGAAGAGTGCTGTTTTCAGACACAGACGCAAACACTCGCATACACCAGCGTGATCAGATATATAAGCGCGACTAATAACAAATGGCTATCACCCAATTTACTAACACAATAGGACACAGAAGACAAATGTCTTATTTCTTCCTTCTCTCTTGAAATCTCAATGGTTTGTGTTCCAATCATACTCCAATTGTATAACACACAGACACACAATAGCCATGGCATTGCAGATAGAGCAGACAAATTCTTTACTCCTTTAGGGATATGACACTGAATGAGATAATAACTAGATAATCATATTTAGACATTCTCCCGCACTGAGACCAGCAACACACTAACATGACATTTTATTATCACGTCTATTTCAATGTATTCTTAATATGATACACTATACTATTAGCATGGGCCTCTTATCACTGGTTGTCTGATAATGTTCGAGGTCGTCTATTGTTGAGACATGGAGGTATGGGTGGGGCGGAGACTCAGCTCTAGTGTGAATGGTACTCTGGAGGTCTCAGATGATGTTTATGTCACTAGGTCTTTAAATAAAGGTTTGGGAGTTGAGTACAATTTTTAATTCTCGCTTACACATTGATGCGTGGCATCTGTTTGTTAATGTGGACTATTTGTATTTCACAGAGAGTCATGGAGGTCGTTCACTTGTAAAACAATAGTTGACAAGATGAAGGCGGAGCGAGGCGATGTGTATGATAAGACTATAATGGTGTGCGAGAGAAAGTTAATAAAGAGGCACTTTTTAGGGAGTCTTTATGATCAACATATATACCATTTGGTATCGTGAGTTTTTGGTTGTAGGGCGAGTGTGCGCGTGAGAGGTTTATGATGAGAAGATAGGTTCTGTGTGGTGGGTTTGCTCAGTTTGGGTAATCATTAGATGGGATCGGAGGTGGATAACATCGTGAGGGAGGCTTCAGTGCTTATGAGTTGAAGTTTAAAATTTACAGGGAGAGAAATTTGGAGGTGATTGATCTAACCCAATGTTGTGGATTTATATGGGAGTATAGGGTGTGTGAAGGTGATTATGGACAATAGGTTTACATTAAATGACAGACAGATGTGACACGATGAACTAGACACATTTCATGTCATGGATAGGGACATTGAGTCGAGACTCGAGTACCATTATAGATGATATGAAATCTCTCAGTGTTAGGTTCATAGCAGGATGTAGGTTTCTATTGTAATTACACATCAACGAGACACATGTGGGTGAACGCGACAATTCTGGAGGGATCTGACACACAGCATCAATGGGAGATATGGGATTAGTCTTGTGGGGAGTCTGATTTTGTATGATACATGTATACAGGTTAGATGTTGGTATTGTAGTGTGTAGTGGAAGGGATCTGTACACGTGTAGGTGGTTGGGGGTATATGGGGGGAGGGGCGTATGTGATTTGTATTACGTTTTGGTTTTGGGGGAGATTTTGAGGTATGTGAGAGTAAAACACACGTTGAGAGTTTTGTGTGGTTATAGTGGGGGTGGGGGGTTAAGTGTTTGTTTGATTGTGGGTGTGTGGTGAAGGGGTTGTTAGGATGAGGTGGGTGAGCGATGATTATGTGTAGAGGATTTATAATGTATTATTTTTGGAAAAGGAAATAGAGGGGGAGGAAAATATATGTGAGAGAGAGGGAGGATATGGGGGGACACACACTTTAGTATTTTGTAGAAGTAGGGGATGAGGTTGGAGGAAGGGGTGAGTGAGGGTTGGACAGCGACGTGCTGGGTCTTTTTGAAGGTACACAATAATGTACGGGAGTAGTGTGTAGTACAGGACATGTTGGTGATATATGGTTTTGTGCATTTTTCATTCAGGTGGTGGATGAGTTTATGATAATGGGGTGAGTTAGTTCGGACAGGATGGGAAGTTTGAGTGGTGGGACGGAACTGTAGTCTCTGGGTCACTGTGGGGTGGTTGATGTGTCTGATGAAGAAGAATAGTGTGAGAGTGTATGAGGAGAGGGGAGTGATTGTTTAATGTATTAGTGTTAGGTGGATGGGTAGTCGATCATATGGTGACACATTGGTAGAGATTAGTAGGCAGCAAAGTAGGGAAGGATGGGTACAAGAGGTTTGAGGAACTGTTGTCGATGAGGTGGGTGGTGTATCTATGGATGACAAGAGATATCTTAGGTAGTGGAGGTACAGTGAAGGTGCACATGGGGACGTGGGTTGTCTGGGGGGAGCAGCTCGTGTGTTATGTATCTGAGGGTGCTACACTGGAGAGAGTATTTTAGCGGTGAGGTGGGTGTAGTAGGGGGTTGAGCGTGTGAGAGAGCAGAGAGAGATTGTGGTGGACTTGGGATTTATGGTGTTACTCTCGTTGGGATTGGAGTCGAGACTGAGATAGTGTTTGTGTAGCTATAGAAGAGTGGAGGAGAGATAATAACTTGAGTGATACTAGTAGTACTCTCATTATCATTAGTTTGGTTGGGTGTGTCTCTAGTGCTTGTATTAGTTGGTAATTTGAGTGGTTAGATGGGTTATTGATGGGTGAATAGATGATGAGTGGTGTGATCACTAGAGTGGGATGGTTGAAGATCAGGTGACGGACTCGGTATTTTATAGAGAGACTCTGATATATGTGAGTAAGAGTATAGGAGTGTGGATGGACGAGAAGTGCTACTACACACACACACCAGTCGCGTATGCTGACATGGTCAGTGTATATGTAAGATGTGTAGGTGGTGATAAGGGGTGTATCTATATCAGTACCGAGTGAGATCATAGGAGGAGAGTACTCAGGTATTGGGAGAGCTGTAGAGTGAGTGGGTGGTATCTCTAGTGGTTATCATATATAGTTGAGATGAAAAGAGTACGAGTATGTTAGATGACTTGGTGGGGGTGGTGGGTTTAGGAGTGTGTGAGATTTTGGGTTTAGATTAGTGGGTTTGTAGGGGGGAGTGGGGTGGGGTGTGGTATAGTGGGAGGTATTGTATGTATTGGATAGAGAGGGTGGGGTATGTGGAAATTGTGAGAGTATAAGAGGGGAGGTGTGGGGTAGGGTTGTTGTGGGTTGGTAGAGGTAATAGGGGGTAGTGTATTTTGATATAGAGTGAGGAAGAGGAGGTATGATGGGTTGTGGTGGGGATGATGTGTTGATGTAATGGGGGAGTAGGTAAGAGTGTGTGGGGTGTTTAGCCGCTACGATGAGAATATATGGAGAGTTATAGGTAGAGATGTGAGAACTCCACAGAGAGACTCGCTGAGTGTAGTATGGTGTATTGTATTATTTGGTTGGTGGTGTGAGGTGTGGGGTGAGTGTGTGTGTGAGAGAGGGGTGTGTGTGTACTATGTATAACAAGGGAGTAGGGTTGACTCTAGGTGTGTGGTATCGGGTAATAGAGTATTGAAACTATAGATAGTACATAGTTCTTGTATGCAGAGACGCTAGAGTCGAGTAGAGAGAGGAGTGATAGGGATATGAGTTGGTTGGTGGTGTAGGTATAGTGGTGTGTGTGGTATATGGTGTGGACACTATAGGGAGTTGTGAGAGTGCAGTGGGAACTGCGATGCGTAGTACGAGAGACGTATGTTGGATATGGAGTATTGGTGAGATTGTGAGGAGAGGAACTATCTCTCAACTCGGCCAATAGTGGTAGGGGGGTAGGGGATATGGGGGGGTCTCTTTTAGTGTGTAGACATAAGGTGACATAGATGGTAGCGATCATGAGGGCAATGATGTGGGGGTGGTTACTGACTATAAGCATATATATATCCGATTTGTAGAGGGGATGAGTATGTTGAGGGTTTGGAAAGTGGGGGGAGGAAGGTGTTGGTGAGTAAGTGTGGGGGGTTTATGTGGTATAGTTTGTTTGAGGTTATGATAGGTGTTAATATGTGATGTTGTGGGGGGGGGGGGGGGGGGGGGGTGAGGGTTTGTGGTTTGTGAGGGGGTAGGAGTTGATTGATGATTGAGTATGGTTAAGGGTTGGGTTAAGTTAGATGTATGGTTTAGGAAGTTGGGTTAATGTAAGGTGTATGGGTTAAGGGTTTGGTTAAAGTGAATGTATTTTTAAGAGTTGGGTTAAGTAAGGTGTAGGGGTTAAGAGTTGGTTAAAGTGAGATGTATGGTTTAAAGAGTTGGGGTTAAATTAGATGTATGGGTTAAAGAGTTTGGTTAAATAAGATTATGGTTAAGTGTGGGTGGGATTATGGTGTGGAGTGGTTGTGGTGGTATATTGTGTGGGAGGGGTGAGAGTGGGGGATATGTGTGGATTAGGAGGGTGGGTGGGGATTATGTTGTGGGATAAGGTAGTGTGTTATGGGATATGGGGTGGGGAATGGTGGTGGGTGGTGAATATTATTAGGTGTGTTTATTGTTGGGGTGAATTGGGTGATGGTGTAGTAGAGGTTTGGTTGAGTTATGTAAATTTGGGGTTAGATTAAAATTTGTTGGATTAATGTATTTGAAAGGTATGGGGGGGATTAATATAAGATTGTATAGTGAGAGGGGGAGTATGTTGAGGGTTTTGAAGAGTTGTGGGAGATTGTTGGTTGAGTAAGTGAGTGGGTGTGTTGTATAGTGGGTGATAGTTTGTTTTAAGGTACATCAATGGAAACCCTATCATATCATAAGATGGCTTTGAAATATGGAAATATGCGTGGTAGCTTCTAATCAATCAACTAGTCATACATTGAACCTTTAAAATGTTAACCAACTCTTACATGAACTTCCCTAAGGTGTAAACCTACCTTAATACCATTGAACCTTTAATGTGTAACCCTAGCTCATACATTGAACCTCTAATGTGTAACCCTACCTTATACGTTGAACCTCTAATGTGTAACCCTAGCTCATACATTAAACCTCTAATGTGTAACCCTAACTCATACATTGAACCTCTAATGTGTAACCCTAGCTCATACATTGAACCTTTAATGTGTAACCCTAACTCATACATTGAACCTCTAATGTGTAACCCTAACTCATACATTGAACCTCTAATGTGTAACCCTAGCTCATACATTGAACCTCTAATGTGTAACCCTACCTTATACGTTGAACCTTTAATGTGTAACCCTAACTCGTACGGTGAACCGAGAAAACCAAACCGACTGAACCGGATGACTCGATCCGAATGAACCGAGAAACCATATCATTATATAAACAATAATAAAAAAAAATTAGTTATTATTTATAAGATACATAATTATAAAAAACTTATTAGTATTTATATTTATAAATGTATACAATTTAACATAATTTTTAATAAGATAACCCTTTCCCCAGCGACATGTCGCTGGGGAAAATATTTCAATCGATGGGGAAGTTTTTCGTTTAGCCCTCCATAATTTTTCAATAACGCGCCATTTTCGCAAAACGACAAAATGAAAAGTTTCCCCAGCGACATGTCGCTGGGGAAAGTTTTTGTTACTAAAAATTAATTTAATCGTTGACAAAGTCAAAGTTATTAATTGTTTCCCCCAGCGACATGCTGGATATTGACCGCAGGGATTGTCCGTTGACAAAGTCAAAGTTATATCGTTTCCTTCCCCAAGGGACATGTCACTGGGGATTGTCCTGGGGAATAAACTTATATAAACATGTCTGCTTCAACAACGACCCAAAACCGATTAAAACACAAAAAAACATCTCTTTGACGATTTTATCATCAAAAAAACCACCACCACACACCACTCATCGCCACCATCACCACCACCACACCACTCATCGCCACCATCACCACCACCACGGCATAACCCACCACACACGAGCACCCCTCATCTAAAAGTTTAATTCTTTTTCTCTTAATCCTCTAAAATATTAATTCTTGGTATTTGAGAGTAGCGTGAACGACACGGGGATTTTTTTTTGGCGGGCAGCGTGGTTTTTGGCGGGGCTGTTGGCGATTTTGCGGGGCAACGGGTTTTTGGCGGGGCAGCGGGTTTAATAAAGTGTGGCTTTTATTTATATTCTTTAGGTACCCCAGCGACATGTCGTTGGGGAATAGTAAAACTTATTAATTTTGTTTAACCATAATTTTTGTTGGCGGGGTCAGCGGTTTAATAACGTTGAGGAGATTGTAAAAACTTTTATGATTGTTTTAGGATATTAAAGATTAAATTCGGAAATCCCCGTCTGAATTTGATCACCTATAAGAAAACCCTACTGAAATTAATTTAATAGAAATAATTTCGGAAAAGTCCTAGTTTTGGGACTAAGAGCTTTTTTAATGTTTTGTCTCATTTAGGATAATGAAGGCGTATAATGTGGGTACTATTTTGAGATGATTTCGACAGTGTTTCTCCTTTACTCC
This sequence comes from Tanacetum coccineum, assembly GCA_026074375.1. Classification (NCBI taxonomy): domain Eukaryota; kingdom Viridiplantae; phylum Streptophyta; class Magnoliopsida; order Asterales; family Asteraceae; genus Tanacetum; species Tanacetum coccineum. The sequence goes on from BQNB010013723.1 coordinate 62,966, forward strand.
TACGAATATGTCTTTAAACACATATTTGGGGAGTTGAGGGGAAATGCTGCCAAAATTTTCTCAAATAGTAAATCGGTTATACGCATTCATATATGAGACGAATCATTAAAAGAGTGGGTTAGGATTGCCTTCCATAGTTGCACTAGGTGAACAAAACATCTAGGATTGCCTTCCATAGTTGCCTTCCATGTAATAACTAAATGTATAGATAAAACGCAGGTATGGTATTCGCTGATAAGAGTTGGTTAGAAAAACCGCGTGGTTCCCGAGAATTTTATGACGGTGTCCAAAAATTCGTCGCTCATATTGCACACCATTAGTTAATAGTGCGGGAAAATTAGATTCCAATAAGCAAAAAATGGTCAAAATCAGTATATTCAAAACCCATCGTGATGATTGGAAACCTATTACCGATAACGGGTGGGACCCATTTAATACGCGTAGGGGACAAGCACGGTGAACGCTCTACTACGACCACCGCTCAAGCTACACCTAGCCACCCCTCCTCTCATGAGTGACATGACAAGCGTTACTCGAAGACTTAGCTATATTCACCAATTATAGAACACAAATGAACCAACACAAGGAGATTTGGTGAGACAAGTAACGAACCGGCTCAAGCTACACATGGTAACAGTTTGAAGAGTTATATTCCAGTACCACGAGGCCTGTACCCCGGTGTGACCGTAGTGACTCGATTAGACTATTATGGCAAAGTTAACTATTTTAAGGTAAAGGTAAATGCGGATTACTATATTCAAGAAATGTTTACAGAGTGGTTACAATATGCATTACACCGAAAGTAAAGATACAAGTTCCCACTCAATCATACTCTGCCCATAAAGACGACAATTAAAACGATCGGTTAGGGTACGTGTCGATACAAATGCTTGTGAACACGATTGTTGCTTATTTACGGGGATAGTTACAAAGATTTGCAATTCTGTCCCGTGTGTAATACGAAAGAAGAAAGACAGTGACACACCCGGGGAAGAAAGTTCCTAGGAACGTGTTGCGTTACTTTCCGTCATCCTAGATTACAACGTGTGACAAGTCTAACACACTGCAAAAGACATGATTGGCATGCAACAGGAAAGTGTACGGAGCCCGTAAGAATGCCAAACCCGGTTGATGGTGGAGCTTGGAAGAAGTTTGACATGAAGTATCCAAATTTTGCAAAAGAACCAAGAAATGTTCGACTAGGGTTGTGTGCTGATGGTTTCAATCCGTTCGGCAACCTTAGTCAGACGTACAGCATGTGGCCGGTGATATTGACAACATACAATCTGCCTCCGTGGTTATGTATGAAAGAAAGTAATTTTATGCTGACGTTGTTAATTCCTGGCCCTAAATCCCCGGGCAAGGACATTGATGTTTACTTGAGGCCTTTGATTGAGGACCTGCAGGGGTACGCGTTTTTTAATTTTGTAATTTTTTTTTCTTAACTTATCATTTCGATGACTTATTCTAATACTATGAACGTTTTTCAGTTTATTTCCAGAAAAAAAACATGCTAGAAGAATTCACCGGCTGGTTTAGGACGCTGGTAAACTTAGACTTATTTTGTGTACTTAAGTGTAAAAATAACAATATCATATTTTATCGTTCTCTATCAATCATACTTCTTCATAATTTGTGAAACGCACGCAAACAATCTCCAAGACCCAGAGGTTAGCACAACCAGCGAGTTATTCGCTTTGGCTAATGGACCATCAAGGACTCCAATGTCAGTAAACGCTTGCGTAGTAGATGGTGTGAGGTATGTCGTGCAGAGCCGCGATGAACGTCGCACAACTCAAAACAGCGGCATTTGTGCGCCTGGCCCTGACGGGGAAATGTCTTATGGTCAGCTTCAAGAAATCCTCGAGTTTAAATATTTGTCGTTCAAAGTTGCGTTGTTCAGAGTTAAGTGGTTCGACACTCGCAACAATGGTAGAGTCAAGAAACTTACCTTTAGAAACGGAATGACACAAATCATCGGCTCTGGTGAGTGGTGGAAAAATGATCAATACATTCTCGCAACACAAGTTAAACAAGTCTTCTACCTTGAAGATCCGGCCAAACCCAACGTGAAGGTCGTCGAACATGTTAAATCATAAAAAGTTTTTCAACAGGGGTGTCTCATGGTATAGAACAATACCGATTAATTATACATTTGGACAACTCATACTGATCTCCCCACCTTCTACTAGTGTAAATAGACTTTGGATAATGTCACCTTCTATATAGATTTGCATAAAAGATGTGAATCAACGAGGTTGACGCACTCCGCCAGATATCATTGATTTTCCAGCGAAGATGATGATATTAGCGATGATGAAGACCCCCTTCCTCATGATTTAGCAGATTCTGATGTTGAAGACCTCATCAATGATGATGATGGTGTTGAGAAAGTTTATTCTAGTGAAGAAGAAGATTAACCTTGTGTTGTAACTTGCAAAATACACTTATATATTTGAATGAATGAATGAATAAATGAAATTGTTGTGGATTGTTAAATGTGTAAATTTATTTGGATATTTGGATTTGTTGCAGCTTGTATTATTTTGTTCATGAATTTCTACATGTTATGCTAATTGTACTTCACGTCCACCTCCTAGATCGTTCGGTTGCGCGGGTTGCTTCATCAACCGAGGTAAGAATTTCTGGATTATTGTAATACAAACAGAAATTTGATACATATATTGAACTTGCTTGCCTTGAACTTTGATGACTTTATCACGTCACTTGATTTTGCAGAAAATAAAGCTAAAGCCCAATTTTGGTGGCGTGAAAGCCGCTAGAGAGAACACCGAGAAAAGAACTGGAACCAAGTTTAAAGGATGCGGTGGCGCCGCTAAAAAGCCCCCATCCGAGATCGGTTCGAAACCGTGCTGATAACACGGTTGTCCCTCACCGGCCCCTACTCCGACTCAGTGGGGAAACTACTTCGGATATGAATAGGAGTATACTTGTATCTCCCTTCCTGGCAGAAGGTCCCCAGCGGGGACAAGGCAGGCTGATCCACTCTTGGGTCAGTTATCCCTTTTAAGTTTATTTTAATATCGTGTTCATTATTTAATTGTGTATATTGTATCTAAATTTCGTTTATTTATTTTATATCCTATAAAAAAATAAACAAATTTAAAAAAATATATAAATTATATTTCTGAACTCCTGCTTCAATGTGTTGTAATGATTGCATTCACATTATTAACCTCGACCGTATATTGAGATTCCCGACGTTGGCCTATGAATTGAAAGGATACATTCACTCAGATGGAAAATCATATAAACACCAACCAAGGCAACCTTGAAGAGGGAGCATTGGATCATAGACCGCCAAAGACGGAGCTTATGATTTGGATCGGAATCAGGCGGGGCAAAAACCCATAGTACAAACGGATGATGAGTGGGAGAAATACATCAACTATCTGGAATGACCCTGCCATGCCCAGCGAGCCGAAACAAATTAGCCCTGATCGGTCTAAAGAGCACAGTGGGTGTAACATGCCATTGCTCTCGTCGATCCCTCTCACATCCGACATCTTTTGGTAATTATTATTATTATAATTGATTTTACATACACTATATATATATATACGATTATACATTTTGGTGGTTAAGATTATTCCTTTTTATTAAGATGATCTTATATGTCGTGTGTATGTACAGAATATGACGTCGGCAACCCCAGAGCGAAACCATCAGAGAATCGACTACGTTCTATCGTACTCCCGACATCAAAAACAGCCGTACGGTGTATTCAAGATCCTGAGGCTCTCCGGAGTATGTAAGTATTCTTTCAAAACATACATTAATGAATCATTGCTTAATAATGTAGCAACCCGACTAATATATTTACTATCTTGTGTTATTGTCACTACATAGGATAGGATAAGGGAGCTCGAAGGCGACGGGTGAGCACACCACTCGAAAGAAATCAACGCGATGGTCCGAGGCGGAAAGCTTCGCGGCCACATTCCTGCGGTGGTTCCGGTAAATGCCAGATACTCCGCTCTAGGCTGAGCTATAACCGCACCCTTTGACTAGAAGCAGGGATGTCTATTATCATATGGACTTGATTTTAGGACGACAACAGTGTTCGCGGATGCATTGCTCGTTCTGATTCAGGTGAGCCAGCGGAGTGGCGTGAGTCGCAGCCGGATAGAGAGGATTGTGATTATACGGGTTTGAGGATGGTGGCGATGACACGAGTTAGTCATGTTAAAGTATTCATTAGTATGTACGTTATTTGCTTATGTTTATCTTGTGGACTATTGACTTGTTTCCTAGTTATGACTACATCAACGCTTGTCCCTAAACTATCATGTGTACATATTCGCCTTTGCCGGATTTCCCTTATTAGATTTTGGTTTTGGTACAAAAGTTTGTGGTGTATTTTGTATTGCGAGATGCGTTTACTTGTATTTGGGTTTTGATACAAATTTGTGGTGATGTATAACAGGTTTTGGTTGGTAGAAAATTTTTTCCGGAAAAATCTGGAAAATCCTGCTGTGCACAAATTTTTTTCCGGAAAAAAAATCTGAAATGTTAGCTGTGCAGGCTGTATATAAAAAAAAATTGCAGACTTTCCACCAAGCACATGTCGCCGGGACAATCCCGCTAAAGGACAAAACTATCGAAGGACGAAAAGCGGTTGAAAAGTCAACTCACAGGGACCTATTCCGAGAACCAGCCGACATGTCCTCTGGGGAAGAGTCCTGCAATAACTTAAGATTTAATTATTAACTTAAATATTTTGTTTTAAATCAGACTTTTCCCCCAGCTACATGTTCTCTGGGAAGAAACTGCACCACAAGGGGCAACCAATTCCTTGACCAAAAAATACATGGGGCCACACTTTTCGCTGGGGATGTCTGCTGGGGAACGTTTTGCCATCGAGCTACCCCCATCAAATTTTCCCAGCGACATTTCCGCTGGGGATATGTTTCCCCAGCGACATTACGCTGGCGAAAATGTTGGAAATGTTGGCTTGGGAAAGCATGCGAAGTGTTAGTGCACAAGTCAAATTAAGGAAAAAAAGGGTTCAATGATCATGATATTGTGTTAAGTAAATGGAAAGGCATGAGATCTGATCTATCAGAAGAAATGATCGGAGACAAACTTTCAACTAGTTCGAGTGAGTCACTCAAGAAACTTAGTGCCATGGCACTTTCTGTTACTAAATGGAATAAGGACCTTGGTGCATATAACCATCAGTCAGATACCAACTATAAGACCGGAGGTAAAAGAGTAACTTGTTAGATGTTTGTAACACTCAAAATATCTAATCGAGTCAAATACATGTAAAATATGTTTTGTTAAACAAAAATAAAAGCAAGAGATTACAATGTTATTCAAACAGACACACACGTCATCGGTTTTTGCAGACAGCAACAACAATACAATTGAGCAACAACCAAGAACACACCTTAAACCCTAATATGATTAGAAAAAGGCAATTTTATGAGAACAATGTGGAGAAGTGAAGATTTAGTTTAACCGATTATATTGTTGTGTTAACGAAGTAAATGGAAAGGCATACATCATGGCACCTTGGTAAACTCTGATGTATCAGAAGAAATGAGCAGAAACTTAGTGCCAAGGCACTTCTGTTAAGATATGGGACTCATGTGATGTATCAGGTTCTATGTGCATATCACATCACATAGCAAGTATAAGACCAGAGAGGCAACTTGAAAGATGTTTTGCAACAGTCAAAATATCAAACAGAGTCGAATACATGTACCGCATCATGAAAATAAAATAAAAAATATCTTATGTTAAAGAAAATAAACGCAACAGATTACAATGTTTAATTCAAACAGTCGGTTTTTGCAGACAACAACAAACCAATTCAGCAGGGGACAGGCATCAACGAACCATCATCTTCCCATCGCCTTTTCATTACCTAGTAATAATAGGTCAAATTTGTTCCGAAGATTGATTCGTGGTGCTTTAGGAGGAGGAGCATGAGCAACTTGATACTTCCCCTTGCGATCCAGTAGTCCCAACTCTTCTAAGCGGTCTAACTCTTCTCTGCGGTCTGCTTTGTCTTTGTCTATTTTCTTCCTTGCAGCGCAGCTATCTCCCCTTGTTCCATTAAAGCACGAGTGATGATTGGTGGAGAGCTGATACTAAATGTATAGAAAGAAAGAAAGAGAATAAGCGAAAACAGAGAAATAAAATAAGAGTCAAATGAAAGCAAGAAAAAGAATTAAAGATACCTGGATAGAGCTTTACGAATTACAGGAAGAGAAGACCCAGGTGGAACGTGTTGAATGTGGCTCTTGCCGTTATTATCGGCAGCAACAACAAATATATACATGCAGTTTGAACATATTATAGCAGTTAATTGTATGATCATGATGTTAAGTTTCAAAGAAAATAAAAGAAATGTATTTTGTCGCACCTCTGTCTCTTTGGCAGCTGTGACCTTTGCATGACGTGGTTTATATGGAGCAGGTTTCTTCTGAACAGGAGGAGGATTGATAGGTTTCACATAGGCCTGGGAAGACTTTGACCCTTCATCTGAATAAAAGCAATAAAACATTAGTTCAACAATAGACATGCCAAAATTTTGGTCCGAAACAAATTATATAGATGCATACCTTTCTGTCAATCTACATACTGAACTCTAAATCCTTTAGTTTATTCCGCTCCAATTCGGTTTTAGACTCATGTTAATTTAAATATTAGAAAGCTTAACAACTGCAAATTAGAAGGTTCAACTCACAACAATTTGGCAGAATAGCTACACCTTTCTGTCAATCTCCATACTGAACTCTTCTTCTAACTTTTCCTGAAGTGGCTTAAGAGCAGCAACTGCTTTGAGTTTTTCTAATCACATATATTTCATAATATTCACCATTAACAGACATGATGTACCATGGAAAAAACCATTGCATGATGTTTAGTTTATGCAACAACTTAGGGTATTTTTAGCAAATACCCTTCAAACTAAACAAACTTAAGTCTTGTGTCACACGTGTTCTCTGATCGACTAAAATGCAGATCACATATAATCATCTTAAACAAAAGACCATATCCTACCTGAAAGTTGCTAAACATAGTATGCATATGTTTTATGATGGTAGCATTTATATATGAAAATTATTAAACAGTAAATAAGCAAAAGATAAAATTATAAAAGCACTAACCTTGATAGCCTGCATTTCCCCCAAAGCGACCACTTCAACCATGATTTGAATAGCCATTTCTGCATTAACTACACAACACATGAACCATGATTACTTGTTTACAAAAAGGATACATTTGGGATATAACTACGATAAACTGCAATAAATTAGAAGAGACAAACCTTTCTCATCATTGGAAGGAGGGTTTACTGTGGAAGGTCTTGTAACATGCTCATTTTGTTTCCCTTTGCGACAGAACAAGAGAAGCAAACATCGTCCATATCCCTAAAAACTCTTGAATATTCTTTTTACCTGATGTGGATATCTGTCGATAAGTGACTGCTCCTAAAACTTGAGTTTGCAAGAGTTATTGCCGCTGCCATTAATACGCATGGTACCGTAGTGATCACAAAACAACTATTATTTCTATATGATAATCCAACAAAGTGTAGCAAGAAAAAAAAAGGAAATTTCAAGTGTGTTTATGCTATCAAAGGCATACCTACTATAACACCTTAATTTTAAATATCATATACCTCACGGATATCACAAGTACAAGTAAAACAAAACTATACGTGTATGCTAGTCTTTACTAGTACATATATATCTTTATATATTACTACTACCTCCGTCCCACATTAAGTGTCCAGTTTGACTTTTTAAGTCTTTTTTCTTCAACTTTGACCTTAATTATTTCTTCTTATGTTATATGATACTTGATGCAAAACATATGAATGGATAGAGTTTTAAATGTATTTTTCATTGGTATAATTTTTATTAATATTATATAATACAAAGAAATATATTTACGGTCAAAGTTGATGAAAGAAGACTTTGAAAAGTCAAACTGGACACTTAATATGGGACGGAGGGAGTAGTAATTAGTAATCTGTATTCCATGCTATAAGTTTCATATATAAGATAATAAAAGTAAAAGAAAACCACGTTCAAAATTCTCTTAGTCAAGCCACAATACTCGGTCAAAGATAACAACTCCTCAATCGAGTAGTCATTTATACGCTCCACTCTTATAAACACGTTATATACTCATACTCTTCATAATCTCTGAAAACAAATCACCAACAAGTCCGACTAAAAACTTAGTCTGCAAAATCAAGAAGAATTGGAGTGTATAAAACCCAAGGTTGAATTGATACGAACCGGATCGATAATAGAATTGATAGAAGAAAATAAACAAGATAGATAGTTTATATTGATGGGATAAACCGACCCCCCGATGGTTTATATTAATGAGATAAACCGACCTCCCAATTGATTAATAAATCAATACTTCATATTCATTCCACATAATAAGAATACAATCCTAATCCCCTATTTATAATGAATGATATCCTAGACTTATTGACTAAGAAAATGTAATAAAGGAAACTATTAAATAGTTTGACTAAGATTATATAATAAAGGAAACTAGTAAATATTGATAAGGAAACTATTAAATATTGATACCATGTAAAATAACAAAGATATATATTATTGATTGTGTTTTTTGTGATTACATAATGAAGATTGGCTATGTATTTATACTAAATACATAGCTTAATAAGTAAGCAATGCAAACCCTAAAACATAATGGACTCAAACCCACAATTAGGTTTGGGCCGAATAAGTCAACCGTCAACGGTCAACAGTCAACGGTCAACGGTCAAACTAACATAACTTAGCTATCTAATAGGGTTCACGTTGACATTGATCCTGTTCGTGTACGTGAGTACGTCTCCAAGTATCGGTTTCGTTTATTCTAGTTCAAGTTCGGTTCGGGGTAGTGGTTCATGTTCTTGTTCTTGTTCGCGATTGTCTAAGGTTGGTTATATTATTCGTGTTCGTCGGAGGCCCTGGTTCGCGATTAGTATTTTAGCTGTTCGGTTACGTCTCGGTTTCGGTTTCGATCATACCTCGTCGAATCTTTGTGTTCGTGTTCTCGGTTTTGATCGTTCTTATCTAGCCTAGAGGTATATTTTAAACTGTCATCTTAATATGAAATCTTAGGCTTGATGCATTTTTTTAGGCAATCTTCATTATATGGTAACATGGTCTTCATGTATAAAAATCATACTCAATGGCAAGAAAGTAGCTAAGAAGTTTTGTATGGATCCTATACTCCACAGTAAACATGTATCATGAAATACTAAATCTTTCAGTTTCTTGAGTCTTTGAACACACAAAAGAAAGGG